>CABHPH010145014.1:0-20239 GCA_902168325.1 Peromyscus nudipes | reverse complement strand
GCAGTCTAGGAGGACTCAATGCACACAGCACCCACAAACACACTATCTGCAGTCTAGGAGGACACACTGCACACAGCACCCACAAACACACTATCTGCAGTCTAGAAGGACACATTGCACACAGCAGCCGCACACACACTATATGAAATCTAAGAGGACTCAATGCACACAGCACCCCCCCACACACACACTATCTGCAGTCTAGGAGGACTCAATGCACACAGCACCCACACACACTATCTGCAATTTAGGAGGACTCAAGGTATTTGTATTAATTATTTTCTAATCGCTGTTTAAGTGAAGAAGAGTTTATTTCAGTTTGAAGGTGCAGTCTGTGATGATGAGGATGTCATGTGACTAGGAACTTGAGGCATCTGGCCACCTTGAAGTCACAAACCAGGAAGCAGAGAATGATGAATGCTGATCTTCAGCTCATTTTATCCTTTTTATGCAGACTGAGACCCCCAGCCCGTGGAATAACAGTACTCACATCCAAGATTCCTCTTCCCACCTCAATTAACCTAACCTATATCATCGCTCACAGGCACATCAAGAGGATTAGCTAGGTGATAGTACATCCTGTCAGGTTGTCAGTCAGTGTTAATGTCACAGTGGTTCTCTTCCCCATCAGTATGTCTCTGCAGAAACTTGGTATGAAATCCAAACCTCAAAAGTCAGCAAGAGGTTTGGTAGATCTCTCTTTGATTTTTCATGAGCAAAGAAAGGCAAAGGAATCTACCAGCCCTTTCCACTTTATGTACTTCTTCCTAAGCTCTTGGCACCAATCATTATTTCCTTTATCCCTTTTCCCTCAATCTACTCAGAAAATCCATGGAAAAACAGTAGTTAATAATGGCATAGGTAGACTATGACTCATGTCAAAAGACTTGTTTAGCTGGGCATGGTAGTGCATAGCTTTAATCCTAGTACTCAGGGCAGAGGAAAACAGAGTTTGGAGAGCTTGTGGCCAGCTTGGTCTGCATAGTGAGAGCAGAGGTGGATGGGGGGAGGGAGAAGGGGAGAGAAAGAGAGAGACTTGTTTATTTATTTTTTATAATTTACAAGGAGAATACAGACCAGATACATTTGATACATAAGAACAAATGTCACCAAAGATTAATCCTTGTCATTTTCTCAGCTAGTGATGTTGCCTAGAGGAATGTGTGGCAAAACCACAAAGTTCAGCTTTACTGAGCCGTTTTCGCTGGCTTACTACAAAGAATTTTTATCACCATGTTCAAGCCATGATGGAAAGAAGATAATTCCATTTAAACTCAAGAAAGAAGTACAGGATGTTCATGTACGTTTGAAATTCCCAATCTCAGGACTAGTTTAATTTAAATTTGCTACTGTAAGTACTCACAGCAATTCTGCAAATACTTTTTAGAATTTTACTAATGGAGCATGTAGTTTAGTAATGTTAAAACCTTTAGAATGCCCAGGGTTAGGCAGGTCATAATTCACCAATTTAGAAATCAAAAATGAGTTTCTTTTATAACCAAGATCTGAGTACATGTGATGTTGCTCTAAAGGGCGCAGTGAGTAAGAGCCTGTATTACCTTTGTGTTACTATGACAAAAGACATGGACAGTTGCTGTGGGATGATCTGTATGTCAAACATGTTGCTTATTGGTCAATGAGTAAAACACTGATTGGCCAGTGGTCAGGCAGGAAGAAGTATAGGCGGGACAAGGAGGAGAGAATTCTGAGAAGTGGAAGGCTGAGCCGGAGATACTGCCAGCCACTGCCATGACAAACAGTATGTGAAGATGCCGGTAAGCCACAAGCAATGTGGCAAGATATAGATTTATAAAAATGGATTAATTTAAGTTATAAGAACAGTTAGCAAGAAGCCTGCCACGGCCATACAGTTTGTAAGCAATATAAGTCTCTGTGTTTACTTGGTTGGGTCTGAGCGGCTGTGGGACTGGCAGGTGACAGAGATTTGTTCTGACTGTGGGCCCGGCAGGAAAACTCTAGCTACAAATGGCGCCCAACGTGGGGCAAGAGTTTCCACCTAAAACCTGATAAAAAAGATACTAAAACGGAGCTAAAAACAGTTCCTAGTTGTCTCTCTCAAGTTAGCGGCAGCCTGCGTGTTTGAGCTACTATGGCGGGTTCCTGGCATGTGCGCTCGACCTGCAGTATGGCAGGAATGAGGCCTCTGCAAGTGGCACATTAAGCTTTTGCTAGTACAAAAAAAAAAAAAAGAGGTTTCTGGGCTACACGCTGCTTTGATAGAAGCATAGACCCACGAAGGCTCCCAGAGCTGGTGGTAAAAGTATCACCGCCATGTTGGGAAGCTGAGGTGGGTAGAGCCAACAGCCATAGTGCCGTTTCAGTCTTAGAATGCTACAGTTTAAAGCAATAGACTCAAGGTAATATAAAAAATAAGCCACATAAAGATGGCTACCACACAGAGAATCTGGATTATGTTCTCTTTGATATTTATAACTGAAGAAAAACATTTGATTACAAAAGCTGTTGAGTTATGCCAAAATGTATATTTTAAAGGTACCTTGACTTCAAAATTTGGATGTAAGGATATGTTGCTTTGGAAAGGAAGCTCTGCTTTTGTTTCCACAGAAAGCCAGAGGCTATGGATTTGTTCCAGATTAAGATACATCAGGTTTGACCAGCCAAGACCCCCTGAAAGGTCTCCGGTGACACCATGGCCCAGATGATCCAACATCCAGAATGGTTTGAAGCAACTGGCTCAGGCAATACAGCCTCATGGACTACTCCATAATCCTAAAATTTTCTTTGTGTCCCCATAAGATACAGCGCCCCCCTCCAGCAGGAAGTAGTAAGAGAAACTACGCCCAAATTCCCAAATTATATGTAATTTTACTATGTTAATGTTAAAATCTTCCTTTTGGAAAAAAAAAGGGGGGGAAGTGCTGTGGGATGGTCTGTATGTCAAACATGTTGCTTATTGGTCAATGAATAAAACACTGATTGGCCAGTGGTCAGGCAGGAAGAAGTATAGGCGGGACAAGGAGGAGAGAATTCTGAGAAGTGAAAGACTGAGCCGGAGATACTGCCAGCCGCTGCCATAACAAACAGCATGTGAAGATGCCGGTAAGCCACAAGCAATGTGGCAAGGTATAGATTTATAAAAATGGATTAATTTAAACTATAAGAACAGTTAGCAAGAAGCCTGCCACGGCCATACAGTTTGTAAGCAATATAAGTCTCTGTGTTTACTTGGTTGGGTCTGAGCGACTGTGAGACTGGCAGGTGACAGAGATTTGTTCTGACTGTGGGCCCGGCAGGAAAACTCTAGCTACAGACAGTCAATTTATAAAGGAAAAAGGTCTATTTTGTCTTACAGTCCATGATTGATGGTCACCTCTGCTTTGAGCTGATGGGCATGTGTGGAGAAGCAAACAGTTCACCTCATGGTCAGAAAAAACAAAAGATAATTAAGACAAAGGTAGGAAAACACAAGTCCCTTCGAGACATACCTACATGACACCTTCTACTAGACCCTTTGCCATTATGCCATCTCTCAATGGTGCCATCCTGGGAAACAAGCCTTTAATGGATAGACTTTTGGAGGATGATAAAAATCCAAACCATTGCAGATTTCATGTAGAAATAAGATTAGAGGAGACCCAGGGTGCCCGTGAGTGTGCACAGGGACCGATTGAATGTGTCCTGCGTATACAGGACATAATTTACAAATCTGTGCTTGTTTTCCTCAACTCAAGAGAGTCTGTGTACATTTGAAGATCTGCTTACTTGAGTGAGTACTGAGGGTGAGTACTTTTGATTCTATGTCCGCGTTATTAGAGGCTAGTCCCAGGACACAAAGCCAAGGGTAAACAGTTTCTTAAAATCTTTTAAATATTTTTTAGTTAACTGAAAACCAATATTGCTAATACAAGCAGATATTTTCAAACTTGGAATTACCATTCAAAATTATTTTTAGGTTAGTTGTTCAAAATTCAGAGCACATTTCAAAACACCGTTATAAATGGCAGTTAGGTTTCCAGGCTACCTCATGAAAATTTACTTAATGAATAACATAGCTGAAATATTTCACATTTATAATAAAAACAGTAAAGAGTAATGATATTGTAATGCTAGAAGTCAAGCTGTAATGGTGGGGCTAATTAACTTTAATATATTTTCTGTGCCTTATAGCTTGAGGAAATCTAGCACAATATGAGAGTGAAGAGCTTACCCTGGGGTCAGAACATCTGGTTTAAATATTAGCTCAACAGTTTTCTGTCTGTGTAAGTATGGGGAGAAGTATGACTCACTAAGCCCCAGTTTATGCAACCATAAAACAGAGGTTAAGAAACTTCATAGGGTTGATGTAAGGGTTAGGTGACAACCAAGTACTGTCACTGTGGAACTTGACACCTAGAAGAACCCCAATATAGTGGATAGCTGCTACTGATAGAGGCCTTCTTACTGTGCGGATGCTGGGCAAGATTCTTGCCTCCAATTAAAACCCAACCGTCCAGTGAGGAATTAGTCCTATTTACACAAAGATGGGTTTTGAGGTGCTCTGAGATTAAGTCCCATAAAAATATGTTAACTTGTTGGGGTTACCAGGGTCTCACGTATATTATTCTGAGCACGTATGGGAAAGTAATTCTATGTGAGATTAATATTTGAATCAGTAGATCAATAAAAAAGCAGATGGCCTTCCCAATGCATGTAGAATGTGTCCAATCTCTAGAGGGCATTACTAGAATAGAAACAAGTTAAGAACGAGAGAATATCACTTCCTGCTTCCATATGTTTGAGATCTTTATTCTCCCTAGAAATATGAGTCACAATTTTCTGAGTTTTCTCTTGGTCAGTTGCATATCTTGAGATTTTTTCATCTTCGGTGAGGCAATTCTAATGATGATAGATACACAGAGTATTCTAGTTTGTTTTTCTGCTGCTTTTATAAAATACCATAACCAACAGTAACTTGGGGAAGGAAAGTTCATTGTTCCTGCTCACACTTCCAGTTCATTGTTCATCACCAAAGAAAGTCAGGGCAAGAATTCACAACAAGACCTGCAACAAAAGACAAGGTTATACACTAGTGATCACTGGCTCATGTTTAGCCAACCATTTTCTATAGTACAACCTTATTTACCTAGAAACTGTGATGCCCACAGTGGGCTGGACTTTTCTGTGGTGATATTTGTAATCTAAGAAATAAAGCTTGCTTGAAAAATCAGAGGACAGAGCCAGCCACAGAGTTAAACATAGAGGTCAGGCAGTGGTGGCACACAACCTTAATCCTAGCACTCGGGAGGCAGAGATCCATTTGGATCTCTGTGAGTTCAAGGCCACACTGGGCTACATGAGATTGATCTAGTCTAGGAAAGAAACAGAGCCAGGCAGTAGCAGCACAGACCTTTAATCCCAGTATTTGGGAAGCACACAGGCCATTAATCCCAGCACTTGGAAGGCTGAGATAGGAAGTGAAATGGCTGGGTGGAGAAAGGCATATAAGATGTAAGGAGATAGGAACTAGGGCCCTTTCGGCTGAGGACTCAGAGGCATTCAGTCAGAGGATTCGTGGAGTTGGCAAGGTGAGAAGTGACTATGGCTTGTTCCTTTGTCTCTCTGGTCTTTCAGCATTTACTCCAATATCTGACTCTGGGTTTTTAGTATAAGACCATTTAGGATTTGTGGAACACCTTTCCACATAAATCATTAGTCAAGATGCATATCCACAGGTCAAACTAATGGAGGCAATTTTTCAATTGCAGCTTCTTTTCCCAGGTAATGCTAAGTTATGTCAAACTGACAATAAAAACTAAACAGGATGGGTATGTAGACAGACAGACAGACAGATACATAGAACAATAGAAGGTAGGTGGATGACAGATACCTTCCATTGGCTCTGTTTCTTTGGAAATCCCTGACTAATATTGAGTACATAGATGCAAGCTGACAGAATGAAGCCAATATCCAGACCAGCATGTTTGAAAACCAAGAACCCTTGAATTGTGGCCTGACTCCTTTGCATTCCACTTTGCAAGCTTCAGACCTTATTCTGTGCTGGATAGCACTACCCATGGCAGGCATGGGGGAATTGGTATTTTCCAGACCAAGAAAGGGGAGGAGAAAGATTAGGGATGAACATTCTAAACTCAGCAATCACATGAGCCAAGCCAGAGATGGGTCCCCATTCTTATCAAATATTGCTTAATTTAATGTTGGTGTTGAGCCAAGGCTTAAGCTGGAGGGTTCTTTTAACTTATTCCAAAACTTAGTATTAGAAGCCAAAAATTCTGCCAAGTCCACATGATTTTAGGGACTCCATCACCACATCTGATGCACAGTTGGTGTATGATAAGCCCTCTAATGTTAAATATTCTGCCATGGTACTTACAGAGTTTCTCTTGCTATTTTCAAGACTCCAGCTTCTCTGGGAAGTGGAGACAAAAAGTTTGATTTTTGAAAGTTCTCTAAATCATAGTGTTCCTCTGCATCATCACCATTGAACCCTAAGGAGAGATGCTGTGTGTTAGAGAACAGAGAAAGATGTGGGCCTTTGCTTCATTGTAATAAACAAAAAATATCACGCAGCTAGATTAAGCAAGCCACTCAAACAACTGCCCAGTCCCAAACTTTATGCATCTCAGTGAACTTCTACACAGTTAAAATGGCCATTCTAAAGCCATTTACTGCCAAATACATTTTTTTGCACTTTTCCCCCCAAAAAAAAAAAAAAAAAAACTATGACAGAGTTGCAACTAGGGAAGCAATTAGCTTTATGTGATCAAAAGGACTCGTGTGTCCTTTTGCCTGCATTTTTTCCTTTCTCATCACCAAATAGCCCTTCTTGGTTTTCTTTCTAAATGTTATTCTGTACCCACACTTACAGCTTTACATATAAATAAGTATAAATTATAAGCTAGAATCTACAGATGAGGAAGAATGTGTGGGATTTTTTTCCCTGAGATTGTGTGACTGTGCTTAATATAATACAATCTAAGTTCATCTAGTTCCCTGCAGATTTCATATTTCCTTTATAATTGAATAGTATTCCATTTATATGGGTACCACATTTTCATTACCCATTCATTTGTTGATGCACATTTAGGATAGTTCCACTTCCTTGCTACTGTAAACAGAGGTGCAAGAAACATGTATGTGCAAATATCTCTATGGTAGGATATGAAGTTCTCTGGGTATATATGTTCTCTGGAGTGGACTACATGATTATTTGGCAGGTGTATTTTTTATGTTTTGAAGGACCTTCCAAACTGATCTCCATAATGACTATATTAATTTGCACCTCCACCAGTAGTGAAAAAAGTGTTCCTGTCTCCTTACATCCTCTCCAACATTTGCTGTCAGACTTTCTTCTTCTTCTTCTTCTTCCTCCTCCTCCTCCTCCTCCTCCTCCTCCTCCTCCTTCTTTTGGTGTTTTGAAACAGGGTTTCTCTGTGTAGCTCTGGCTGTCCTAGAACTCACTCTGTAGACCAGGCTGGCCTTGAATTCACAGAAATCTGCCTGCCTCTGCCACCTGAGTGCTGGGGTTAAAGGTGTATACCACCATCACCCAGCTCAGATTTTTCAGCTCAGTCATGCTGAATGGGTTGAAATGGTATCTCAAAGTAATTTTAATTTGCACTTCCCTGATGACTAGGGATATTGAAGACATTCTAAAATAGTTACTGGCCATGTGTGTTGAGACCTGGTTTTGCTGGCTATGATGCTGATAGAAATTTTAAAATGCAGCTCTGCATGTGAATCTTAAACCTACTACTTGAACTCCACACTTTCTGTGTCTGCTTTACTCATGTGACTCCCAGATTTTCTATTTCAGAAATGTCATCATCAGATGGTATGTAATTATTGTCAACACAATGTTGATGTTTATATATTTAAATATCTCTGAAGGTTCAAGGAATAAACTTGGTTTTACTGGCTGGAGAGCTGCTGAGCTGCTGAAGACACTTGCCACAAATTTGGTTTTACTCATCTCTCTTTGGACTCACAGCAAACTCCTCAGAATGCTGTACTGATACCTTAATCTAACATAACATAAACAAAACAAAACTAAGCAAACTTTAATCATGGTATGGCTTTTAAAGTGCAGTTCAATAAATAAATTTAATCTAAAATTAAGAAATGAGGGTTAAGAGAAAGAAAGTGATAGTAGAAAAACATAAAAACATGAGAAACAGATGTTATCTTTCATAAAATGAATCAAAGAAAGTCACGTCACTGCTCCTTTGTGATCCTTTCCTTACTCATCATTTTCTTTTGGTTTAGTAGTTTGGTTCCTTTTACATTTTTTGCTTCATACCATATTATGTTAAAGATTTTGTTGCTATGTTAATGTGAGGTTCAAAGCATGAAGTGTCAGTCACCCACTTCCGCTCTGCCCCAGTTTTGCCAGGCACGGCTATCCTAAGAGTATCCAAGGCACGAGCACTGGAGACTCCAGCTTCCCCATTGCCATCACGGCCGCATCTCTGCTTGGGAACATTTTGGCAAATGTAGGCTTCTGAAAAGACCTGGTATTCTGGAATGCATTAGCTTCATGTCACCTGGTTTTCCTGACAGGATGACAACCCTGTCCACTCAGGACCCAGCTCTCCTGTCCTGCCTGCTTTTCAATGTGCTTTTACTCCACACAGGCAGATATTCATATTTGGAAATGATACCCAGAATACTGAGAAACTGGAGTCCACTCTACCTGAGCTATAAGTCCTGTGGTACTTTGATACATGGAAGGTTAGAATCTACACATATCAGTGTTATTTTCAAGACTCTTCCAACTTTTTGATGATTTGGTAGTTCTGCATTTCACTGTTTGATTCACTCTGATTGCTGATGTAGGTCTGAGTAGCAAAAGATCATTTTTAAAGCTCTTCCCTCCCTTGCTGGAACTACCAACTATTTTGCCACAAAAGCTACAAATAAAGATAGGCTTCACAATAATTGATCAAGTAAATAGAAGTCTTGAACATTTTTTTGTAGCAATGAATTAGTGTCTAGAAACAGGTTTTTCATTTGTGGGTAGCCTTTTGGCAAAACACGTGCATTTTTTCACTAACCTATATGTTCAATTACTGAGTTTTACTGCGTTTTAAAATTGTTTCAATATACAATACATAGTTCCAGAGTCATGTGGCAATCATCCAATATATCATTTTTTTTCTTTTTAGCTTAGGAAAGATGCAAACAAGTGAAATTTTACTGGAGGAAAATGTACACTTTGGCAATAGTTTTCATAGGACAACTGCAAACACAATGCTTTAGTGTTTAGAAACTACCCACTGCAATGTGAAATCGCCAAAACATTATTTAGGACAAGTCTGTTCTCCAATTAATGAACAGCTCTCAGAAAAAGGAAATAATGTAAACCTCAACATATGCACACAGTTGGTGTGAACGTGAAGAGTTGTTCAGACTTAATTAAAGCTATTAAACTTTCTTCTCTCTTTTCACTACACATTTCAAGTAACGTGTTGCCTGAGGTAGGACAAATTGCAAAGAGACTGTTTTTAGAATTAAAACTAAACATCTAGACAAATGTTGGCTGTCAAAGAAGTTGTCTAGAACAGTTATCCATACACTCTAGTGACCACAAAAATCTTTCAGTTTCTCTAAATTCCCCTTGTAAGTTGATTTGAACCATTGAGGAAAACTTTACTCACTGTTTTATGAACAAAAGTCTATTTTATTTAATGGATTTTTCTCAGTTTTTATTAGTTCTTTGAGAGTGTTATGCATTGTATTTTGATCATTTTTGTGCCCTCCCTCCACTCTTTCTGGATACACCCCATCCCTTTCCCTACCTGCCCAAGTTTGTGTTCTTTTTTACCTCGTCAAGCACAGTTTGTGCTGCTCATATATTCTTGAAAGTGTGACCATGGTCTTCACTGGGACGTGGTCAAGCCACCAGGAGCCTTACCCTTATAGAAAACAGACACTTCCTCTCCCAGACACTATCAAGTGCCAATAACTCCTTAGTTAGGGGTGGGGTTTTGTTCCTAGACCCCCCTCTACATGCTGGGAATTTTTTTCTAGCTTGAGCTTACACAGGTTTTGTACATGTTCTCATAACCACTATCAATTCACTTGTGGAATTACCCTTCTGTGTTTGGAAAGAATTATTTTCCTGTAGTCATCCAGCACTTATGATTCTTACAGTCTTTATGACCCTTCTTTCATAGTGATCCCTAGGCTCACTAGACCTTGGGATAAGGAGGTATGATATAGATGTTTTGTTTTGGGCTGAGCATTACACAGTCTCTTGTTCTCTGCACCTCGACCAACTGAGGGTCTCTATTGGTCACTATATACTACAAATAGAAGTTTTTCTTATGAGAGCTTAGATATACATTAGTGTCTGGGGATAATCATAAATCATTAGTAGTCAATTTAATATTATATCTATTTATATTACTACTACTATCAGTACTATGACTACTATTATTACTACAACTACTAATCCTCCTCCTCCTCCTCCTCCTCCTCCTCCTCCTACTACTACTACTACTACTACAACTACTACTACTAGGTTCTCCCCTAGGGCCTATAACCTGTCTGGCCACAGTGATGTAGGTATCAGGTTGGTTACTTTCATGACCCTTGTGCCACTATTACATCACTAGGTTCTGTCTTGCCAAGCCTATGTTGCAGCTTCTAGGATTCTCAGCTGGGTAAGACTGGTGATTACTTTTTCCTCTGTTAGTATGCATAGCATCTTCCAGCACTATGAAAGCCCTCTACTCGGCTTGAAGTTTACAGGTGAGTACTGGCTTGAGTTTTTCCATGTACTTTGACTCAAATATGTGATATCCTCAGCAATAGGGTCTTACTATCAAGTTCCAGACTGTTACAAAGAGCATTGGCAATAGCTTGTAATGTTTGGGAATCTGTGGGAACTAACTAAAAATTGCATAACCCATTGGGGGATAGGAGGGCAGGGAAGAGGAGGAAATATGAGAGAGATAGCTATCATAGTTAGGGTTACTATTGCTGTGACAAAACACCATGACCAAAACAACTTGGGAAGGAAAAGGTTTATTAAGCTTACACTTCCATATCACTGTTTATCATCAAAAGAAGTCAGGACAGAAACTTAAACACGGCAGGAACCTGGAGGCAGGAGCCGATGCAGAGGCCCTAAAGAGAGCTGCTTACTGGCTGCTTTCTTATAGAACTCAAGACCACCAACCTAGGGATGGCACCACCCGCAATGTACTGGGCTCTCTCTCATCAATCAATAATTAAGAAAATGCCCTACAGTCAGATCTTATGAAGACATTTTCTCAATAGAGGTTCCCTTCTTTCAGATAACTCTAACTTGTGTCAAGCTGACATAAAACTAGTCAGCATAGATAACTAAAACAATAAAAATTTCAAAAAAAATCATACTGATACTTTTTACAATTTTTAAAAATCATTTTTAATCAAGTGTATGTGTGTGTATTTCTGCATGTGAGTGTAGGTGGAGGCCAAGAGACATTGGATACCCCTGGAGCTGGAGTTTTAGGCAGTTGTGAGCCGCTTGACATGAGTTCTGTGAATCAAACTTCAGTCCTCTGCAAGAGAAGTTTTCACTAAGCTATATATCCAGTCCCCAAATGTGTAATGAATTCTTAATGTACAGCTGTGAGAATTTTCTCTGGGAATAGTGGTAGTGGAGGGCACAAGGCAATATTCACAGAACCCCCATCATAAGATCCCAATAATGAACTGAAGTCTGATCCCAACAAAGATCACCTGAGGGAAGCAATGAGTTTATCAGGTTTATTTACAGAGCAATTGGTGAGAGGTTATGGGCGGGAGCATAGATGGACTTACAACAGGGACCCTGGAATCTGCACCCTGCAGATAATCTCACTTTCTAATGGTTCTGTAGGTGGAGCTCCCTCTATTGGTCCTTCTAAGACATTGTACTATAGCTCCTCCTACATCTCTAGAGGCTGTGTACAATGAAGGCAGAAATGCATACAACTGGTTGGGAGGGATTGCCTGGATACTCAGGTGAGAGTCCTATGACCTTCCCAACTCCTTTCTTCTATAATGGGATGTCAACAGTCAACAAGCCCAGATGTTAGGAATTTTTGTGAACACATTCAGTCAAACTCCTGAAGATGGTGGCCATTTGGCTTGGAGAATTAAAGCAGGACATAGAAGCATGGGGTCAGGTAAGGTTTATTAAGGAATGAAATCTATAAGGTACACTCATGACACAGAACAGAGCTGAGAGGTTGACACTGATTCAGCTGCTGCCACCCGCTTGCTGTTCTGCTTAAGGGTGATGGAATCAAACTGCAAGTCATACTTCTCCACTGCTCACTCCTGTTCCAACAACCCAAGAGAGAGAGCAGGACACCCCCTCCACAGTTTTTAATGGGTCATGTATCTTCAGAGAAGACCATGCCCGTCAGACCCAAACACTCCATTCAATTGATCATTGGACCAAATGGCAGAATTCCCACAACAGAGAATAGTCCTGTATAATATCTACACGTGAAAACTAAATTATATAAGTTATTGATCAAAGCATAGCAAATATAATACAAAATAATAGAAAAAATTCCTTAAGAATTATTAATAGATCTTTTGAAAACTCCAAATATACATACATATGTATATGTCATCACGTCCCTTGATGATTGCTGTAACTGCGTATTAGTCTATACTGCAGTGCTCTTATGATGAAATCCTAAATTTGAAACAAACCAAACACCTCTCGAGGGGCTCTAAGGAGAGTCTGTTCTACCTGTACCCAAACAGACAACCCACTGCCCTCCAAAATAAGATTCTCAGGAATGTCTGCATGTCTTTAAACTTGCTCGGAGACATGAGAGACTTCTTAGTCTCCTGTGACATCTGCTACTTACGTAAGTTTCTTTCAGGTACAAAGAGAAAACTCCAAATTAAACTGAAGGTGCTGCTTCATTAAGTACACATAGAAAAATGCTGTTGTTATGTATCTATGGTCTAGATCTTGGAATTACCCAGGAAATTCACATCAGAGCCTTCTATCTAATCAAACAATAGTAAGACATAGTCTTTCAACATCTAAGATAACGTGGACTCTCCCAACAAACATTTTTATAATATTTACCTAAAGAATATAAATTATCAGAGGTTTTACTCAACAGGTATATGGTGATGTAATAATTAAAGTCACAGGCTTTGAAATAGAATTGGTAAGGGTTTGAATCCCAGTCCCACCAATGCTTATGTATATGGCTTCAAGCAGGTCACTTACTCAAAGTCATAGTTTCCTATTTAGTAAGAGACAGAGTACAATCAAACACCCACCACACTATCATACCAGTGCTGAATTTGTTCAACACGCAACTACTTTTCAATTCAAATTACAAATGCTGAAGAAAGACTCCTATTTGTTAGATAACTATCTGTACTTTAGATGAAAATTGGTCAGGGTCAAAACCAATCAACTAAACAACAAACTAATGACCTTTCAGAGCACAGGGTTTAGTGCTGAGGTTCTTTGTGCTTTGTCATCCTCTGGCTCCTTTTAGGAGCAGTGATTGTGCTATGAATCAATGATGGTTCTTGTTAGACCCAACACAATCTCAAAACCTTTTAGATATTCTCCTCTTTTGTCTACAGTCACTTAATATTCTCTGATTTTCTTCTGCATTGTTTATTTAACATCCATCCTCTGTAGTCTCCCTCACTCTCACGGGACTTATCACATGCTTTGAAAATGTTCGTGATAGACTCAAATGAGGGAATGATTCTTTTCTGCTTTTATCATTGCTTTCTTGAACTCTCTTCTTTGATCTCTCTGTCTTCAGTACAACAGTCCCTTGAACTCCAGGAATAATAATCAGTCAGGAGACAGAAATGATAATTTCCCCTCTCCTCTCATCACTCCTGCTTGATTTATTCCAGCGATTCATTGAGTTCCTCAAGACACAGGCCACTGTTCCCCATGTGGCTGGCAGGACCCTTGCAATCTAGTTCCTGCCTCTTTCTTGACTTGCTTGTGTCTTCTATCTGGAAGCTTCTGTAAGACTTTCAGAACTCCATGCTCCTTTTGCTTCAAAATCTTTCAGAATCTTTCCTCAGCCTGCCATCCCAGCTTTAGGAGCACATCTTTCTGCCATGGTTCCTTACTGAAGAATAAGCACAGGCCCTGCTTAGTCAGGTATCATCTCATCATCTCAGGCTTCTCTGCAATCTGGTCAGGTACCTTTTTTTTTTCTTTCTGAGTTTGGCCTACTTTCCTTTTTCTTTTCATTACTATTTTAAAAAATAATTTATTATTATTATTATTATTATTATTATTATTATTATTATTATTATTGTTATTGTTCACATCCTGAGCACAGTTTTAACCCCCTCCTCTTCTCCCAGTCCATTCCCCCACCTCCCTTCTGCACCCCCTATACTGCTTCTCCATTTCTATTCAGAAAAGTGCAGGTTTCCCTTGGATATCAACCAAACATGGCATATGGAGTTACAGTAAGACTAGGCACCTCCCCTCTTATTTAGGCTAGACAAGGCAATCCAGTATGAGGAGTAGGGTCCCAAAAGCCAGCTAAAGAGTCTAACACTGGGTAGTTTATTTTTAGGCATTTAAGTACAGCATAACTTTGGAAAAAAGTTTCTTGGTAACAATCATCTCAATCCCATGTGCACAAATAAAGCTTAAGGCAGCTTATGTTCCCAGGAGAGGATCAGGGGTGGTCTCACTCATACAGATTGTGTAGAGGTCACCGAGCTACAAAGAACATGTGATATCTCCCTTAAAAATGGGTACTACTGAGAAACAATGCTCAAGATAACAGTTTAGTGTAGCTGAAGTTTCTCTCTGGATCCCGCCAAACCCCCCGCAGTCCCACAGCCCACTTATAAAATAATCACTCAGAAGCTTATATTACTTATAAACTCTATGGCCATGGCAGGTTTCTTGCTATCTAGTTCTTATACCTTAAATTAACCCATTTCTATAAATCTATACCTTGCCACGTGGCCCATAGCTTACCAGTGTCTTACATCATGCTTCTCATCATGGTGGCTGGCAGTGTCTCTCTGCCTTAGCCTTCCACTTCCCAGAGTTCTTCTCTCTCTTTGTCCTGCCTATACTTCCTGCCTGGCTACTGGCCAATCAGCACTTTATTTATTAACCAATTAGAGCAACACATTTACAGCATACAGAACATCCCACAGCAGTTTAGGGTGAGAAAGTCTTAGATAAGCATAATAGTCTGGGGGGTTCCTGTGTCGCCTGGCCCTATAGACAGTAAAGGTCACCAGCTTATTAACTACAACTATTCCCAGTCTTCTAGGAGAAAAGCAGATATACACATCCCTTCCATTGAAGAGACAAGCCTGCATCCCTAGCATTTTTTGTTTCCCTTAGTGCTTATCTGTGAGGGCAATGAACTCATGCCCTCTCCATACACAGTTATGGTGAGATGGTGTGCAATCATGGTTCAGCAGATCCATGGAATATCAACTCAAAGATTCTATTTCATATTACCTAAGAAATTTGGGTAGAATACCCCAAACCAGCTGCATTCCCACTCATCAAGACATTCTTTGGACAAGAGTGAAGACTACAGGCATTGTAGAGACACATTTAATCTTGAGAGAGCTACACTTCAAAATGTGTGATGTAGGTGAACAAAAATCAGGATGGTTTGAAGGAGTGAGAACAATTACCTCCTGTGTAGCACTCAGTGAGTGTGACCTCGTTCTGGCAGACAATGTGGAAATGAACCAAATGCATCAACATATGAAAGTATTTATAGCATTTCTAACAGTCAGTTGTTTACAGATGCTTCAATCATTCCCTGCCTTAATAAGAAAAACTCCTTTCAGGGGAAAAAAATAAAGAGGAATCTATTAAAAGTCGGATGCCCAGAAACACAGGTTCCAATATAAGAGGCAGTTGCTTACATTTAGGGCCAGTTTAAAGATCTGAACAGAAAAAAGCTACCAAGGAGATGTACACCAACTTCACTTGTGCCATAAACACCAAAACATGTGCAGTTTGTTTTTGATGCTGTTACAGACATCATAGTTCAAAACAACATAAAGGAATGTGGAAACTATTGAGAGGATGGTCTGAGAAAAAGTTACTACAATGTTGAGTGTTGAGACTAGACATCTCTGTCTCTTCAAGGAGCTACAAGCATTACAGTACCAGGGTATGGGAGCAGCAAGCACAATTTTAGCACTCTTTAACACAATCTTCTCTATTAGGAGATGTTTAATTGGCATGAGATGTTCAAGGCAGACATTAGAATTGGAACAACTGTATGATTGGCTCATCAAGGCATCACTTGGATTTTATAATCTAAAATGTTTAAGGCGTGTTGAGGTGCTGCATTCCAAAACTTAAAACATTAGATCATTTTTTCCTCCCTCATTTTAAATAAATTACTGGAAGTTAATTTCTAAGGTTTTTCCTCACCAAGAAAAGAATAACTCAACTAAACTCGCTTGTAGAAGAATTTTTATGAGAACAGTCTTAACTGTGCATAGCTTGGGACTAAATCCTCCTGAAAATATTCCTCTTATGGTTTTTTTCTTTAATTTTTGATGTGGTCAGGATGTAATATTTCCATAATTAAGATTTTCCTGATTATTGGGACTACAGAAATACAACTCTTCTGAATGAAATTTACATTACTGTCATGTTTAAAGTCCTATGATGTTTTCTAAACAATAGTTGCTTTGGAGAGCTCAGCAGTAGGATTCTAGCTCTTATTTCTTTAAGCTTATAGTCAGATTAATCTTGTTTCTCCTGATTACTTAATGAACATTGAAGTAATAGGATAAAGTCAGCTTGGATACAGACACACCCAAGACAAACTTCAACTGGAAATGCAAATTGCCAAATTCAGAACCAATGGCTTTGCTACTGGATATCTGCTAACTTGACCACTTTGATTTTTGATTGTTTGTCTCAGCCTCGGGGAGTTTTGCATAAGGTGACATGTGTTTTTTCATCTTTGTGGCCTTTGTTGTTGTTGTTCTTGGGAGACACCAAAAGTGTATCAACAGTGCATGCTTTTCCTTTGTAAATGTTGCACGGAATCCCTGTTTGCCTTTGTTTTTACTGTAGAAGTAAAAGTAAGTTGTTTTTACAGTGTAGAAGTAATCTTCAGTATGTTCTTTGTCTAAATCTGTTATATTTTGAGACATTTCCCCACTTTGTCATGCATACAGATTTGAATCTGTTACATTTGGCAGCAATATTAAAAATGGTGACTAAGGAGTCCGGGGTTGCTTGTACTTGTAACCAGTCCTTTCTGGAAATCCTGTTTTCTGTTTCGGTTTGCTGCTGCTGAGTGTGGTTTACCGTTGTCTAAGAGCGGGTGTTATAAAAACAGTGGAAAGGTAGCCTTGGCGGGTTGGAGCCAAGGGGCCCTAGAAAGCCATGCCTCACGAGGAGAGGAGAACATATTGGGGGAGGGGAGGAAGGGACAAAGAGTGCGCCTTTGGAGTTATGGGCTGAAGAAAGGAGGAATAAGACAGGAAGAGAAAAGAAGGGAAGAAGAGACAGAAAAGGGGGAAGAGAAGAAGGGTGCAGACACGGCCTCATGGGGATAGGAAGAAAGAAAAAGAGGCGGGGAGGGTTTGCCTTTAATAAGGGGATTTAGCGCATGCGTATAGACTATGCAGCCACGCCGTGCATGTGCACAGGCTACAGCCATAACCTGGGTTGTCTAGGTATTTGCCTGAATGTTAGCAAGTGCATCCTGCTGGGTCCCCAAGGGGTGGGCCAGGTAATGTCTAAATGCTAACAGTGGGTTCAGGTGGAAAAGTACTCCGGAAGTCCAGTCCCTTGATTTGGTAGTATTATCTAATCTAGGATGGAGGCCATTATGCCCTATCTATGTGTAAGTGATATGCAGTCATAACTCAGCTTCCAGATTTATGGTTTTTGGGTTTTTTCGAGACAGGGTTTCTCTGTGTAGCTTTGGAGCCTGTCATGGAACTCGCTCTGTAGACCAGGCTGGCCTCGGAACTCACAGAGATCCACCTGCCTCTGCTTTCCAAGTGCTGGGATCAAAGTCATGCACCACTACCACCCAGCCAGATTTATGTTTTACTTGTGTAGGTAGCTAAAGTCCTTTTGAACAAAGTACAGCAAATGTTATTAAATATTAAGTGGACCACTGAGGGACAGAGGATACAAAGAGAATGCATTTTGAGGATTTCAAATCAGTAGGTTGAGCAGTGCCTTTTGAGGTCCAATCTTTTGGGGTTGGTTCCTTTTCATATTTTGATATCACCTTCTACGCATTAAAACAAAAAAGGATTGGTGATCAACAGAACTGCTCCAGAAAGCAAGTCACAGCTGGTCAGTGCCATTGCTGGCAGATTTCTAATTTTTACATGTTTTGGAAAATTATTACTACACACACCGTCCAACTAATAGCTAACAAACATTTCTTTAGGACTAGGAAATCTAATGCCCACAGTATAGGGGTTGATAAGGCTTACTTGCTTTGAATTTATTTTCCATTATTGTATTCTATAATACAGAAACATCTGGAATTGAGAACAAGTGAAATACTGTTTTCATGATTTTCCTATACTTTGAGTTTAATGCAATGGTGTTGATAATCTAAAATAATAGGTAATCCAAATTTAATTTAAAAAATTTAAAAATTCCTTCTTTCTTGGATACCTTTCTTCTAATATTTGTCTGTCCCTTGTTCAGATATGCCGAGTATCTTGTTATGCATCTGAATTACTATGCAACTGAATTTTTTTCCTCAGATATTATCAGTCCCTATTTCAGGATAAATATGGCCTTATCTATACTCTCAAGTAGATATGGTTCTAAAGATCGTTTTTTCAAAGGTTTCTCTCAGCTCTATTATTCTTTATGAGTTTTATTTGTTTAAAAAAAAAAACCCTTAAGGCAGATGAAGTCAACTTCTGGAACCTGATTATACAATTTAAAGATTAGTTTATGCTTCCATTCCATTCTCCTCCCCTCAGCTACATACCCTTTAGTCATCCTTATCATAAACTCCTCCATGAAGAGAGAGATGAGATATTAACACAGCAGCATTAGATGTGTGATGGGAGAGGTTAGAACTGTTAATGTATAAAGATCTCTTTGATTCACTCTAAGTCCACCTCTTAAACAGCAGCGTTAGTGAGATGTGTGATGGGAGAGGTTGGAACTGTTGATGGAAGATCTCTCAGGCTGATTACAGATTCTACATCTTTACACTGACCAAATATAGGCTAGCTGGAAATGGCTATGTTTCCCCTAGTTTTGTTTAAACTAGCAAATGCTTTATTCAAATAATCCATTAGCTTTCCAGCACAGCAGTCATCACGGATTTTTTTTTTCTTTCCAAGCTGGAATACTCATTTCTAAACAAGCTGTCTTGGCGCTCCTCCACCCCCACAAACTCCTACTCACCACTTTCCCTCCAGTGCCCCATCACACTCACATTCCTCTACTTGGTGAAATACAGAATGAAGGACACAGAGACTTGTAGGCTTGGGATAGTTAGCTGTTTTAACCTGGCACCCTCTACTCACAAAGGAAATTTGACTTCCAAAAAGAGATCTCCTGATTGTACTGTCTGAACCAACCTAGAGATCTTCTGTGGGACTCTGCAGTGTCAGCAGCTCCTTAGCTACACATTATTCCAAACACAGTCCTTTTATAGTTTTGACCGAGAGCCAGCTTCTGCTTCCAGCTAGACCCAATGACTGCTGCAGTTCAAGACAGCTCATTCTGTCCTAGAACTTTCTTTTCTATTCAGCTGACAGAAGCAGAGCTCTGGAGTCCTTAATTATCCCAGGGAATATAATGACTCAGCTCATAACACTGAGTCTAGGGAGCAAATCTCAGCATTGCTGTGCCCAGTACTTTGCTGTCCTGGTTCTGCGATTTGTTTGCCACAGGTGTATTAATCAGGGTTCTCTAGAAGAACAGAACCAATAACATTTTATACATATATATATGTATATGTACATATATATGTGTGTGTGTGTATGTATGTTGTGTGTGTGTGTATGTGTGTGTGTATGTGTGTGAATTAGGTTAGCTTTAAAATAGTAACAATAGCAGAACCATACATGAGAGCTAAGAACTCATTAATTACTTGACCCTTGATGCTGGTTGCCTCAGTAGTCCTAATCTGGCACTAGTAGCCAGAATATTTCCGGAAGAGCTGCTGGTCTCTAGTCAAAGATGTAAGCTTTGATACTCTGCCTCCGATAACAGTCTGGGATCAGCACCGGCCCCAACAGTACTGATTAATTCCTGGCAAGAGGGAAGGAG
>CABHPH010145012.1:18801-36731 GCA_902168325.1 Peromyscus nudipes | reverse complement strand
GGGCGGCGCGTGCGCACTAGGGCGCGCTGGCTTCCGCCGGCGGACATGCGCCGTTTCGCCGACGGCTTGCTGCCCTCCAGGCAGGGGCGCTGCTCACCTGTGAGTGTGAGCCCTGAGCTCTTCAGTCTTCGTCCGGGAACTCGCCCAGCTCCCAGGGGCAAAGCAGACGCAGTGTACCCTGGAGACAGCTTTGCTTTTCGTTTTCAATGACTTCACAAGCTCGAGACTGAAAAACCTTCCCCCGAGACCTCTGGTGTTTTGCCTAAGGGAAACATTTGCATGTAAATACAGGTTGTTATTGGATGAAGGTGTGTTTGAACTTAATCTCTGGCAGGCACTTGTCCTCCACACACACCTGCCCACTCCCACACTTATGGCCCTGTACTTGTCGCTAGTACTTGGACCTCTGCTACAGTTTCTCAGCTACCATCGCTCTCTCTAGCCTCTCCAATATACTCCTCACCTCATGCATAGGCTTCCTACGTAGTACCAAAAAGGTTGCTTCAGCCTAGAAAACTTAAAAAACTTAAAAAACACGTATTTTATTTTATACGTGTTTACCTGCATATCTGTCTGTGCACCGCAGCTGCACGTGGGTTCTGGGAACCAAACCTGATTCTCTGCAAGAGCAACCAGTGCTCTTGCTGGCTGAGCCATTTCTCCAGCCCCAAGGATGATTATTTTTGTTATGGTAAAATATAACATAAAATGTACTGTCCTTTTAATTTTTAAAATTTTTTATTGTATGTGTAGGAATATCTGCCTATGTGCACCAAGTGCATTCCTGGCCAGAAAAGAGCATCAGATCCCCTGGAACTGGGATCATAGACAGCTGTGAGCTACTACATGTGTCCCCTGCAAGAACAGCAAACGCCCTTAACCACCAACCGAGTCATCTCTTCAGTCTCAAATGTGCCATCCAAGCAACAGGGTGCTTGCTACTTGGTCCAAGTCGGCCTTGAATTTGAGATCCTCCAGCCTCAGCCTCCCATGATTATAGGCACATATACCACCAGTGAATTGCCTTACCTGGTGAGCCATCTTGCTGGCCGATCCCCTTCCTCTTCATATACATATATGGTTTTTCTTTTGAGACAGAATTTCTCTGTATTGCACTGGCTGTCCTGGAACTCACAGACATCTGCCTGCCTCTGCCTCCCAAATGCTGGGATTAAAGACATGCACCACCACCTGGCTCCTCTTGATATTTTTAACAAGGAATTCCACATATTTTGTTTTGCACTTGGCTCCTAGAAATTAGTGTTTAATGAGTGAATGAATGAACGAATGAATGAATGAGCAAAACCACATTCCACCCTAGGTCTGTCAGTCTTCACAACATAGGGAGCAAACTCTTGAGGCGGAAGGAGGAGGGTTGGTGGGCAGGACTCCTTGCTGTGTAGCAGGTAAAGAAAGGGAGACCACAGGAGGAGGCAGGCAGGCTTGAATTTCCCCTGGCTCACTGCACTTATACTTCAGGTGAAACGAAAAACCATTCCCTGCCATCAAGTTATTCTGCCTACTGCCTAAGTCAGGGGGTCTCCCCACCTCTGCCCCCAGGTCAGCTGTGGCCAGCCAAGTGCTCTTCAGAGTCATACCTGGGGTGGACACCATGGTTTCCAGCTCTGCCCTCAGTGCCTAGAACTGAGGAGTAAATGAACCAACTTTGCCCTTTGACCTCAGGAAAGCCATCCAACACTGTGGCTACCAAGAGAGCCAAGGTGAGGCTGGGACAGGGCTTGGAGCCTGATGGGAATCAGGGACGTTTTCTGGGGGCCACGACCACTGAGCACCTCACCTTGGCATAGCGCCCCAGCCAAGACTCCCTTTCACTAATTCCTCACTCTGAACATCCCCCCTGGAACTGTGGAAAACTGTTCCCTGTTTAAACCACCCACCGATCCGTTCAGATTAAACCTCTCCCTCGGCCTCCTTCCCACTTCCGCCCAAGGCTTGCCTTCTATCACTGCCAAGCCGCCCCTGATCTTCCTCCCCCATTTTCCTCTACAGCTGGGTAATATTTCTCGCTCTGTATTCCACAGTCCTGCCTAATACAGCCATGCTCTGCTTAACGATGGAGAAAATGAGAAGAACATCATCAGGAGATTTTGTCATGAGACCGTCAGAGATTGCTCACTAAGACGGTGCCGTGTGGCGAGGCAATATATGGAAGCACCTTTTCTTCCATGGTTTCATTTTGACTTTATCAATTTATTCTTGTTGTATCAGAATGGGTGTTTTGGCTGCATGTATATTTGTGCACCACGTGTGTATCTGGTGGCATCAGATCCCCTAGGACGAGAGTTATAGATGGTTGTGAGCTGCCATGTGAGTGCTGGGGAATCAAATCAAATCCTCTGTGTATGGGTGGGTTTTGTTTTGTTTTGTTTGTTTTTTGTTTTGTTTTTGTTGTTGTTGTTGTTTGGAGGGGCAGAGCAAGAGTTGAGAAAGGGTCTCTCTGGGTAGCCCTGGCTGTCCTGGAACTTTCTGTATAGACTCAGCTGACTTTGAACTAACAGAGATCGCCTGCCTTTACCTCCTGAGTGCTGGAATTAAAAGCACGTGCCACCAGCCGGGGTCCATCTCCTCAGTCCCCATGGTTCTGCTAAATAGCCCAGGCTGGCCTCCAACTTGAGAACCTTCTGCTCTGCGTCCCAAGAGCATCAATATAAAGTTGTACAGGTGTTGGACGCACAGTCCAGACCCCTCAAAAAATACACGGGGCTGGCGAGAGAGCTCAGTAAGTAAAGGTGCTTGCTGCCAGACTTGAGGCCCCTAGTTCAATTCCTGGGACCCACATGGTGGGAGGAGAGAACTGATTCCTTCCTGTAAGTTGGTTAAAGCAGGCAAAGGCATTTGCCGCCAAGCCAATGACCCGAGTTTCATCCCTGGGACCCACTCATGAGTAAAGGAGCATCCACACTTACATAAACAGAAAATAAATCAATGTAATTTTATCTTTGGGACAGGAACTCTATCTCTGGCTGCCTGGGATTAAAGACACTCGCTGCTATGTTCAGCTAATTGTAATGGACTTTTTTTTTTTTTAATTATCAGGGATTTGAAGATAGTAACAGGTCAGACAGTGGTAGTACACGCCTTTGATCCCAGCACTCGGAAGGAAGAGGCAGGCGGATCTCTGAGTTCGAGGCCAGCCTGGTCTACAGAGTGAGTTCCAGGACAGCCAGGGCTACACAGAGAAACCCTGTCTAGAAAAAAAAAAAAAATAAAACAATGAAAAAGAAAACTGTAGCCGCAGAGTATCAAGGTCACACTGTCATGGAGCGCAGGGGACAGCTGAAGGCCCCTCCCCTGTGCGTTTCATGAGACAGACAGCCACCAAGCAAACCTACAATAAAATTACATTGACAATAGCACTGTCTTCGAATTAACTTGTTAGATGAACAAGGTGATTTCATAAGTCCAGGAAAAGTTGAGATGGGCGTGGTGGTTTGAATAAGAATGGCCCCACAGGCTCATATGTTTTAGTGTTTAGTCACCTATAGTGGTATTCTATTTGTACTGAAATGTGATTTTGTTTGTATGTTAATAAATAAAGTTGCCTAGAGGTCAGAGCTATTAGCAAGCCATAGCGAAAGCCAGGGCGGTGGTGGTCCACGCCTTTAATCCCAGCACTTGGTAAGGGGCGGTGGTGGTCCACGCCTTTAATCCCAGCACTTGGTAGCAGAACTAGGTAGATCTCTGTGTGTTCAAGGATACAGCCAGCATTGGAGACACACGCCCTTAATCTCAATACCAACCATAGAGACCTGGAGGTCTGGACAGAGAGGCAGTGACGAGGCAGTCACGTGGTTGGGTTTACAACCAATGAGAAGGCAGAACAGAACTCCTATTTAAAGACGAACACACAGGGGGTAGTTCCCTTTTTCAGAACTCTCTTGGCGGGAGAAGCTAGCTGGCGGAAAAGCGGGTAAGACTCTTAGCTCTGACCTCTTTGGGCTTTCATCCTTACATTGGCTTTGTGTTTATTATTTAATAAGGCGGTTGGTTACATCTACAGTCACCAGGAAGTGGAACTGTTTGAAAGGATTACAAGGGTTAGGAGGCGTGGCCTTGTTGGGTGGGTGTGGTGTGGCCTTGTTGGAGGAAGGGTATCTATCACTTGGCTTTGAGGTTTTGAAAGCCCAAGACAGGCCTAGTCCCTCTTCCTGCTGCCTGCGGATCAGGATGTAGAACTCTCAGCTACTTCTCCAGCACCATGACTGCCTGTGTGCCGCCATGCTCCCTGCCGTGATGATAATGGACAAATCTCTGAAATGGGTACGGAATCCACATTGATGGGAGGGGCCATCCCTGAGGGGCTGTTGTTGGCATAGACCTGAGCCATCCAGGGAGGGCAAGGCAGGCTGCCAGGCAGGGGGCAGCAGGGACCAATCTTGTGGGGTTTGTGTCTTTTGTTTGGTTTCTCTCAGTTGTTCAACGCTTCGGTTTCCCTTTTCCTTTGGTTGCTTTGAGGGGGACCTGTACGGAAGTCAGAGCTCTACTAACAGGCGCCCGCTTTCTCCTCCCACCACGTGGTTCTGGAGATCAAACTCAGTTCCTTGGGCTTGGCAGCCAGTACCTTACCTGCTGAACCATTCCAGAGGTCCCTCTTTCTTTATTTCTTGTTCTGAGATAGGGTCTCATGCAGCCCAGGTTGGCCTGGAAATCATCGAGTTGTGGGGATGACCTTGACATTCTCCCCACTCCCGCCTGCGCATCAGTCCAGCGCCTCCTGCATGCTAGCCAAGCGCTCTGCTGACTGAGCCACACTCCCAGCCCTTGAGCTCTAGTTTCTTCGTTTCAAAACAAGAATTATTGTTTTGTTCCCGGGACTGGGAAGAGTGAGCCAGGAGACTCGGGGGCTCAAGGCCAATCTTAGCTGCACAGTGTGTTTGAGGTCAGCATGGGCTGATAAATAAACAAATAAAGAGGGCTGCAGCTAAGTCTGTGGACCGCTTGCCTAGCATGCATGAGGCCCCGAGTTCCATCTTTAACACCACATAAACCAGGCATGGTGGTTCACGCATGTAATTCCAGTATTTGGGAGGCAGAGGCAGGCTGATGATCTCTGTGAGTTCAAGGCCAGTCTGGTCCACATAGTAAGTTCCAGGCCAGCCACAACTAGCTACATAGTGCTATCCTGTCTCAAAATAGGTAAATTAATCAATAAATAAACTTGACATAAATAAAGAAAATGGGAATTACATGGTAAATTAACGTAGCAACCAAACGTTACCCACAGATTAAACTTACAATTTGCACAATGGTTCAAGGGCCACTATTACCTCCTTTTTTCAGAGGTGGAAACTGAGGCACAGAAAGGCCAAGATTGGCCAGGGTCACCAACTGGGAAGTGGCAGAGTTCAGATTTGAGCCCTGTCGTAGTGAGCCACAGGCATGAGATATGTTCCTGGCAGGCCTTAGCCAGCACAGGCGGGGATAGGCTCTTACATATCATGTTCCAAGGGCTCCCAGGGTCCGCTTGACCTTGTCTTACCTAGGGCCCTTTCCCTTCCCCTCTGCGGGTGGTTTGAGCTAGATTCTGAGCTCAGTAGCTTGTCAATCACCCAGAGCCATTTAGGGCCCATTAATGGGCACTGCCTGGAATGTGGCTCAGTGGTGCCAGCCTTGTGGGGAGTTGATGACCACTTTAACACCCACCTGCTGGCTGTCACTCATTTCACAGCCAATGCAGCCTCCTGGCTCAGCGGAAAGCCCCACTGGGGCCCCTCCTCCCCAGCCTTTTGGAATGGGTATTTGGGGAACCCTAATCGCTCTTTATAGAAACCAGGCATTAGCAAGGGAGGAGAGCTGTGAGAGGGAACGCAGCTTCCGATTCCAAGTTATAATGATCCCAGTAATCTAGACATCGAATTGCACATTTAAATGGTGTGAAAGTAAAAATATCGTTTTGTAATGCTGGTGTTAATAATGTAAACATTAAAAGGGAATTAAATACTTAGCCGCAATTTCCTCTTTCAGCCTCACCCACTGAGGGGAGGATTGGCTCCAACACACAGATACGTTCCCCGAGAAGGGGAGGGACCCTGCATAGGTATCAGAACAGTCACCTCATGTCCCCAAGGAAGATCTAGCTGACAGTGAGTGGGTACCTTTAAACACACTTGGGGAGTCCAGGTAGGCTGGAGAGTTTGGGCATCCAGAGGTCCTACACTCTGCCGAGATAGCTCCTCATATGTCCCAGGGATCTACTGCCCTCAGCCCGAGATGCTATCCCTGCTCCTCTAAAGCAGCAGTCTCTGTAGTGTCTCCTTTTGCCTCACAGAACAGGCCACTCGCTGTCTGGAACCCCAGCACACGGTAGGTAGCCACTCGCTGTCTGGAAGCCCGGCACACAGTAGGTAGTCACTCGCTGTCTGGAAGCCCGGCACACAATAGGTAGCCACTCGCTGTCTGGAACCCCAGCACACAGTAGGTAGCCACTCACTGGAGCTGTAACTACCCTGGCATGAGTGAGTGCAGGTACTCCCAGAGTCCCTGGAGCTGGAGTTGCAGGCAGTTGTGAGCTGTCAATATGAGTACTAGTAATTGAACCTGGGTCCTCTACAAAAGCCTTGTGTGAGCGCGCACGTGCGCGCGCACGCGCACACAGACACACACAGACACACAGACACACAGACACACACACACACACACACACACACACACACACACACGAGCACGTGCCCGCTCTTCACTGCTAAGCCGTCTCCAGCTTCTGGGATAAGTTATTCCAGAGTGACACTCCGCCTCTCCCTTTGGCAATCAGACAGTTCAATCTGCCCCAAGGAATGGGAGTTTCCCTGGAGTCTCTCATTGGGAGAAGAAGAGACTGAAGCCGGGGCGCGAGTCAGAGGGGAGCACGTCTCCCTGGAAAGAGACTCCACACAGCCCTGACAGCTTGTCACATCACCGTGTAGGAGAGACTGGAGCTAAGACAACATGGGTCGGTGATGGGCAGGACCGCACCGTGACCAGGGTTGCTGGGTGCGCATTCTCCTTGCCCTCTGTTTACGGCTAACCGTCGAGTCAGGACCCTAGAGATAAATGTGAGGGAGGGTAGACCACTGGACCTCTTTATTTGCTCCTCTCCCCAATGCGGCCATTTTGAATGAATCTCCCTTTCTTGCTTTTCAGTGTTACATGTCTGTTTAATTGGCCTGTTGAGGGCAGGTGACAGGGTGTAGCATGTAACTCTGCTGGGGCCCAGGCTCCGCCCGCAACAACTGTGGTAATGAAGTATGTGAAGTAAATGGAACTGAAGAGAAAACTAGACTGTGCCTCCCCAAGCCCCCCAGGATGCTAGTCCGAGAAAAACTCAGGGCAAACCAGGAGGAGGTGGCCTCTGGAGTTTGTTCTTGGGTGCCCTCTGAAACTTTCTCCCCATTCAGGACAGCTTAGCCACGGAGGAAGGGGCAGAGCAGCCGGAGCAGGCTGGGGTCTGGCGGGAGCCAGCATCCCTGGCAGCTCACTCAGCAATCCCAGCACAGGCCTCCAGCCTCCTCCCCTCCCTTCGGCTTCTTGGCACCCGAGTGCTCATTTCGGCTCCCTCTCATCTCCTGCTTTGTGTTTCTGGCCACTGAGGACGCAGATTTAAATCAAAGGGAAGAAGTTTAGATCATTCTGAAGAGCAGCTGATGAGCTAGCTGTCTTGCTTGGACGTTCCTTTCATTAGACTGCAGCCTGCCCTTCCCCAAGTAGCCTAGGAGCCTCCGCAGCCCGGAAGAGAAATGAGGCTGCCAGAGCCGTGCCCAGAGGCCCAGGGCTCGCTGACAACATTGCATTATGAAAAAGCTGTAATGACACTCCACTCCTCCACCTCCTCTTTAATCACCCAGGGGACAGCAGAGGGACAGGGCTGGGGATGACTGTCTCTGAGGCTGCCCTGATCCCTTGTCGCCGAAGGTGGAGAAGAAGGGGGAGAGGCCAGGTGAGAAGCAGGCTGCTCCGTGAATTGAGGTGACCTAGGTTTGCTCTTCGTGGCAAAGTTTGATCCTCCCTGCAAAAAGCCATGCCTGCTTCCGAGAGATCATCTGGATTAGAGAAGGAGAGTTGAGGACCACTGAGCTCTCACCTGGGATTCCAAGGATCCCTCCTGTTCCTAGCAGCCAGTTGCGAACAGTTCTGCCCTAATTGCGCATGTCCTCAGGGTGTCAGGGGATGCTAGAGTATATAGGCTGGGGGAAGTTAACTAGGGGCAGTCCATCATCCATGCTGGGCTAACACTTTCTAGTGTGGCTGCTTGGGGGTCACCCACACTCATGACTATAACCCCTCACCGTGCTCTGTAAGTGAGCCCAATAATCGCTTAGGTTCTCAGGGTGAACTCTGGTAGAATCTTACCTTAGTTTGTTGTCGGGACCTTAGAGAGTTTATGGCTCCCAGGGGAGGTATTCATGCAATGCTGTTTCAGGTCGCCTGCCTTTGGGACCACATTAGGGTCTCACAGAGGAATGAGGTGGGTGACCCTAACCATGTCTGCCAGTGTACTGCCTGTGAGGATTTAGCCAGAGGAAGGGCCTAGTTAGAACCTGCCCAGAGGTACTCCAGGCCCCTGCCTTCCCTCATGCCCCACTTACCCTCCTTTATCTCCTTCTTCATGTCAAGTATCATATCGACATGACGGTAATGGAGAGAGAGGCCATTGTAAAGACGGGCTGGGTGCTCATCAAATCCATTTCTTCTTCGGATAAATTTCCTCATAAATAGAAATTTATTGCTCATAATTCTAGAGGCTGGATAAAAGTGCTATCAGATGCTGTCTAGTGGAGCTGGTTCTTCATAAATGATGCTGTGTGTGGTCCCAGAGAGGAGGGAACGATGCTGGGTTTGCTTCCAGGGAGGAGGGAATGATGCTGAGTGTGCTCTCGGGGAGGAGGGCTGATGCTGTGTGTGCTCTCAGGGAGGAGTGCAAGCAAGCCCCTCTAGGCTGGTCTCCAACTCATTGTGTAGCCGAGGATGACCTAAAACTTCTGGTCCTCCTGCCTTTCCCCTCCAAATACTGAGGTTCTAGGCACACTAACAACCTTTGCTGTCACTGTGTATATGTGATGGAGGAGTATGCCATGAGACACATGGAAGTCAAAGGAAAACTTTGCAGAGGCAGGCTGTCTCCTTGCAGCTTCGCTCAGGTCACCAGGCTTGCACGGCAAGCACCCTTACCCACCCCCTCACCCCTGCTTCCGCCCTTTAAAGGGGCACTAAAGGCCCCACCCTTTGAGAACCATTGTGCTGGGGATCGTGTTTCAACCAGTGAATTTGGAGAGAAGACACATGGACCAAAGCATCCATTAAAAGAACATAAATAAGGAATGAAAAAGCAGAATTCACAGACCAGAAAAGAGAGGAGGAGGAGGAGGAGGAGGAGGAGGAAGAGGTGTGTGTGTGTGGGGGGGAACAGAGGAAAAATACAAGTTGGAAAACCCTGATGGAGCAGTCAGGGCAGAGCCTGTGACTCAGCCTCCTCCCTCCCGGCCTCACGGCAGCTCCTTGGCATCTGGGCAGGCCCCCATGACTAGTTCTTGTCCGTGGGGTGTGGGGGTGTGTCCTTCCTCTTACTGCCTCCCTTGCACCTGCCAATAGCAGCTGTCTGGACAGTGAGTGGAAGTCCATGGCGCCTCAGACTAAGGAGCCTGGGTCCTGGATGACCACGCAGAGACTCTCTGCTGGCTGGCCCCAGCTGAAAGTTACCCTGCTGATTGGAATTACACTCCACTCTGACTTGAACCTGTGTGTTTCTCAACTCAGAAGAGAGCCACAGTGTGTGCGGGAAGGGAGTTAGCTTTGGGCTCTGGGCTCTACTCCCCCATCTCATGCCTGCCAGTCAACCTGATGGAACAACCTGCCCTGATCGGCACCTCTCAGACCTCACTCTCTGTCCAGGTGTGTCTTAGCTGCTGCCTCCAGGATCACGCCCTGAGGTGAGGTCCTCACTGCCTCTGCAACTCCTGGTAACATCTGCATTGGTGGCCCTGTCTCCTCTCACAGCACGAGTGGTGTGTCTCTGTGGGGTCCCAAGTGTCCTGTGAACTCCCTGAGTTCTCAGTGATGCTATGATGATGTTCACACGGTCTTGTTTTGCAGGCAGCATGGTCTGCATGGACTAGGGATTTGGTAAGTGTTTGGCAGTAGGAGAGAAGGGAAGGACTAGTTAATGAAATCACAAGGAATGAGCCCCTGGGCCCGGTTTTGAAGTGTCCCCACCACCTGGCTCTCTGTACTTTATTCTTGACACTCTCCACCACAGAGCCACATCTGAATGGCTGGTTTGTCTATAAGAGTATGACTCTGTTGGGCTTTTCCTTTCCTTTGCCCCTCCCCACCTCCCTAACTAATTCCTCAGCCCTCCACCCCCAGAAGGGCCCAGATGAGGGCCAGCCTCCTCCCACAGACTCTGTGCTGGCTACCTAGTTTTATGTCAGCTTGTCACAGTTAGAGTCATTTGGGAAGAGGGAACCTCAGTTGAGAAAATGCCTCCACCAGATTGGCCTGTGGGCAAGTCTACAGTTTTTTGGTTGATGATTGATACAGGAAGGCACAGCACACCGTAAGTGGTGCTATGGGTGTGCTATAAGAAAGCAGGCTGAACTGGGCCTTTAATCCCAGAACTTGGGAGGCAGAGCCAGGCGGATCTCTGTGAGTTCAAGGCCAGCCTGGTCTACAGAGCAAGATCCAGGACAGGCACCAAAACTACACAGAGGAACCCTGTCTCAAAAAAACAACAAAAAAAAAGAAAGGAAGGAAGGAAGGAAGGAAGGAAGGAAGGAAGCAGGCTGAAGAAGCCATGAGGAACAAGCCCGCAAACAGCACTCCATGGCTTTTGTTCCAGTTCCTGCCTCCAGGTTCCTGCCCGGCTTGAGTTCCTGCTCTGACTTCCCACAGTGATGGACTGTAACCTGGATGTGTAAGCCAAATAAACCCTGGCTTCCCCAAGTTGCTTTTGGTCATGGTGTTCCATCACAGTAACAGAAACCCCAACTAAGGCAGATCTTCTCAATAAACCTCTCTAACATAAAAGGGGTTCAAGGCCAGTCCTCTGCACCATGCAGATGAATCCTCAGTGTCACTGGGTGCTGTCTCGTGTGTGTGTGTGTGTGTGTGTGTGTGTGTGTGTGTGTGTGTGTGTGTGTGTGTGTGTGTGTGGCTTAGGATGCTGGTCGCCATGCTCCTTAAAGTGCTTCAGTCCTGGGATCAGTTCTGAGTAAACTGAGTCACCAAGTACAGCCACACCTAATCTTTTCTCCCCCTTTCTTCCTCTCCTTCCCCAGCTGGGCCAGGCAGGCTCGGTCCACTGAGTTTTGAAATCTGCAGAGCCGGGGTGAATTTCCAGACCACAGCCACCCCTCTGGGTCCAGTAACACTACCAAAACTAAGCCTGGCTTTGTTCCTTTTTCACCATACACTGTTTCTTTGGAGTCGTCTTTGAGAACAGAACTGGGTCTGGGCCTTGAACATGCACAGGGGAGGAGGACGGGCATGGAAACAACCATTGGTAAGAAAGAGGAGGGCATTGTGTAGTCGTGCCCCAGGCCAGTCCCTCAGCTGGGAGAGGGTGGAGGTGGCAGCTGCTTGGGGAACCGTGGGCTTGGCTGATGTGGTACCCAGCCTCCAGGGATCTGATTTGTCATTGGCAAATACTTTGTTTTAGGACGGCTTCCATTTTCTTGCCAAGGGCATAGAGTATGCAAATTAATGACATCATTACCTTTGCCAGAGCATAATTTGGAAAGCTGATCTGCTTTGAAATCCATGTCCTTTTCTTTCTTTTTTGAGGCAGACTCACTAGGTAGCCTTGACTGGCCTGGAACTCACTTTGTAGACCAGGCTGGCTTTGACTTCACAGAGATCCACCTCCTCTGCCTTCAGAGTGCTGGGATTAAAGGTGTGCACCACTGTACTGCACAACTAAACAGGAGTGTTCTTGTCCACGCTACTCTTCCCCTTCCATCAGAGTGGATTTTGGAAACATCACACTTATCATTAGAGCCTGATGGTGCCTTAATTCTGTACTGGAGGGGTTTCAAATTCAAGGCCCCTTCCTTTCTGAGCCTGCTTGCAGACACATGCAATTTTGCTTTTTTTCTTGACTCAGGGTCTCATATAGTTGAAGCTGGCCTAAAGCTCACTCTGTAGCCAAAGATGACCGTGGACGCCTGATCCTCCTGCCTCCATCTCCCAAGTGCAGGGATTACAAGCATGTACCCACTGCCGTGCAGTGCAGTCTTGGGCATGGAACTCAGGGCTTCTTGGGATCGAGGCAAGCAGGCTACCAACTTCAGCCCTCCTCCTCCCCACCCAATGTGAATATATTATTAGTCCCATTGCTACCAAATTTCCTGAGGGACCTTGGGTAACTGGTGAGCTGTTCTTGCCATACACTCCAGTTTCTCATAAATTGTAAGTACTGGACAGCACGCTGACCAGAATAAACAAACAGATAGGGTATTAAGGCGCTCCAGTAATCACTGGTGACCTCAGCAATTTTATTAACAAATTTATTTCCCTAATTGGGGAGCATAGCATAGCGGCGGGCTCCAGGGCATTGTAATAAGTTCCAATGCTGCAGAAGAAGGAATTCATTAGACCTGTTTGCTCTGCTTTCCTATATACTAGCATCCACCACTCTTGTAAACATCGCCCTGGGTTTCCTGGTCTTCTAGGTTCTCTGCTTCCAACTCCCCCTACCCACACCCAAAATAAATAAATGGAAATGGAGAAGAGAGCCGAAAGCGATTGGCTCCTCTGGCGGTGCACCCGACCTCCACTGGAAGCTGCATTTCCAGGTCAGGGTCACCATGTGGTCACAGTGTGGCCCCCACCCCCCAGAAGTCTGTGGGGACACCTCCCCTCACATGCCAAGCGGGGTATCAGGGTCTGCCTTCGCCTCTCCTTGTCCACTCATTCATTCATTATTATTGTTATTCTTATTTTGTGACTCTGGGCCTCAGGGAACCCAGGGCCTCATGCATGCGAAGCACAAGCCCTCCTCCCGAGCTGCACCCCACCACACCCCAGCCAGTACAGGGCAGGCAAGATGGACAAAAGGGTTCACTTACTCCTGTCTCACCTATAACTCCCCATAGGAGAGGACAGGCATTAGCTGTGTCTGCCTGTGGGGAGGCCCATCCACACAAGCAGAATATTCCTCAAGGCTTCTTCCAGGAGGTTTGTTGTTTTGTTTTTTGTTTTTTTTTTTTGTTTTCTCTCTCTCATGGCTGTGGAGGACTGCAGCATGACACAGAAACGTGTTCTGGAATGCAGGCGCCCTGCAGCACTGCAGTGCTGGCCTCTGACCCAGGCTGCACCCTCCTGTGCACCGGACAATGGTGCCGCTTTCACTGCCTGCTCCCAGAGGAGCTGCCCTGTGGAAGGTGCCCGGTGGGGGGTGGATGCCTGCAGAGCAGATTTCTGTAGCAACTGTCAACATTGCCAGCCATGCTTGGAGATGGCTTTTGAAGGTAGATACGGTTATTTAAAGACACCTACAGGGGATCTAGGCTACGCAAGCTTGGGTCCCTTGGCAAAAATCTGTAGCCTAGAAAATTCTAGAAAGTTCCAGCAACCTTCATTCTCCCTCTTGGATATCCTGCAGAATTCCGATGAGGTTTTCCAGGCCAAAAATATAGCCAGGATCTGGTCCCTCGTGGGTGATGTGCTCATTCCAGGAACCCTTGTACGTCGTGTGAGCGAAGTCAATCATTCGGACATCGACTTTGGCGGGGTCACCGGAGGGGCTGCCTTGGGTGGTCCCAGGAGCGTTCTGAGGAGGCTCCTGCCCATCATAGATTATGAGGAGGGAGCTGGAGTAGAACCGGTAAGAACTCTGGCTCCTGATGACCTCGAGCAGTGCCTGCAGCCTGCCAAGGATGGGCTCCAGGAGCTCTGTGCGCAGGCGGGTTCCGTCGTGGAGAAACTGAGAAAGGGCTTGTTTGAACCCCTCCTCCGAGAGCTTTCTTCCGTAGTACTTATCTTTGCAGAGAAAACTCTTCTTATCAGTTTGATAAACCTTACATTGGGAAAGAGAGAGAAAATATGAAGGGTTGTAAACGTTAAAAAAAAAAAAAAGTGCCCTGGGGGCTGGGGATGTGGCTCAGTTATAGAGAGCTTGCCTAGCAAGATCAAATCAGTGTTCAATCCCCAGTATAAACCGGGCATGGTGGTGCAAGCCTATAAACCAGAATATGAAAGACAGAGGCAGGAAAATCAGAAGCTCAAGGTCATCCTCAGCCACATAGTGAGTTCAAGACCAGCCTGTGCTGCATGAGACCCTATCTCAAAACAAAACAAATCCAAATTGCTTGTGATACAGTGGCAGCATCGCAAGTTCCTGTAGTATATGATGTGATTTCCAGGAGATTTGGGGAAGAGTGGTTGAGATGCACTGGAGGTGGTCTCCCAGCATGCTCCAATGCGGCATTTTAAAGTATTCTCTTTGCGGGTCTGGTCTCAACCCAAGGCCCAAAGATCCTTCACCAGCAGAGGTGACCCTCAGCACACCACTCCGAGGTTTGGATCGCCTTTCCTGTGAATTTCCGATGTCAACTTCCAAGTCGTGATTTAAATCTTGGCTTCTGGCCGTCTTCAATTCAGATATTAGCAAACTCAAGCTGGAATGCTGCAGTAGGAAGCTGAAACCGGGCCAATGACTCAGAGAGCCAGTTCGATTACGTTCTCCCTAACAAAGTTACTGAGTCCTTTCTCACAGATTTTAAGTACGCAGGAATGGCTCTTCCAGACAGTCCAGGTGAATTGCTGAGGTAAAGAAATGGGCTAGATCAGGTGTGGGTGGGGCCTGCAGGCAGCTGCCGGGAGCGTGGGAAGTGGAAAGAGGTCCATAGCCTCTCTGTGCAGTGAACGGTTCTTTTCTTCACAGTCTCGATTTCCTGCCCTTGCCACGCCTTGGCCATCAGAAGGGAGCAGGCAGAAGAGAGATGCTGATGGGGACACCATGGTGGCCACACCCAGTCCATCAGACAGCTCAGGGGCAATAGAGACTGAGTCAAAGCCTGCAGCTACAACAGCCAGTGGGGACTTGGCACACGTGGACATGGTCGCCAGTGTCTGGCTAACTGTTTGAGGCCTGTCTTGCCTTCATGTTACATAATGTGGTTTTTTGTTTGTTTGTTTTTAATCAGAAAGCTATAATAGGCTTTTGGGAGACCTGAGATCAGCTGCTAAATCAGCTTTCCTAAGCACGTGACAGGCGTCACTCTCCAGATAAATCAGGTCACTTGCAGAAGGTTGGAGGTCCGCAGAGAGACTCCATTTACTCCACAAATCATCCTGCTCTGTCCTCCGAGGACTGCCTTCCCAACCTTCCCGGGGACATCTGTGCAATGAATTTATGGACTCAACTCCCAGCTTCATGGGGTGGCAGCTTCGATTAAGGAAAGCGATAACGTTTGCTGTCAAAACAGAGCCTGGTGGATGGGGTAGATCCCTGCCTCTCTCCCTGCAGTCCTTCCACAGCCTCTGAAGTACAGAGGTTTGGGACCCAGGCAGCAAGGGAACAAGCCTCCCCTGTGACTGGGTTCAGTGGCTTCAGTTAACCCAACCAAGCAGCAGAAGGGCTGACTGTAGATGAGAGATAGCTAACGAGAATTCAAAAGAACGGGTTGCTACACCCCACCCGCAGGAGACGGGGCCCAGTTCTGTCGCACCTGTGGGATCAGTAAGCCACCAGGTGTACTTTCTCAGCTCTTCTCCAACCCCTGCCCACACACTGATCCTCCCAGTATGGGTAGGGTCCACAGGACCATCGCACAAAGTTTTAGCTGCCCCAAATGGTGAGACTGAGTTTCGGACTGTCCTCCGTGGTGCTCTTTAAAAAGCCAGTGTGTGGGTTGGGAATGCCAGGCAGTGGTAGAGTGCTTGCCTCCCCTGCCGAGGTTCTGGGTTCCAGCCCAGCACGACAAAACAAAACAACTTAACTCCTGTAATCTTAACACTCCAGAGGTGGAGGCAGGAGGATCAGGGATTCAAGGTCAGCCTCCTCGGCTACATAAGGAGTATAAAATCAGCCTGGGCTCCCTGAGAGCCTGTCTCAAACAAAACACCACAACAAGCACCCAGCATTTCAGACCAGAGGCTTCCTTGCTTGGAGAGCGCCCTAAGGTAATGGGCTCTGCAGGGAGGGAGAAGTCTGGGTGACAGGCATCCAGGCCTGCCAGGATGCCAGCCTCTGACCCTTGCAGCCAGCCCTCTGCACCTACCTACCTGCATGCCACAGATGCGCACACCCAGGCAGGCTGAAGTACTCTGCGCACACTTCTTCATGTGACGGGCCTTCTTCTCCTCAGACGCGTCATCGCCATGCTGCCGGGTCCCCATCTTTAGATCCAAGATGCAAGGCTGCTTGTATTGCGACACCACATTTTCCAAGAGCAAGAACCCTGGATGCACTAAGTCAAGGAAAACTCTGGGGTCATCAGTCAGAGGACCTGAGGTTCCTGTTCGCTGCTCCCTCCTGTTTCCAGCCTTACCCAGGAACCTGGCTATTAAGAATGCAAGATATTCACTGGCAGTCTGCTTTAATAAGTCCATTTATTTAGGGGGAGTTTATGAGAACCTTTTCCCATTTTGCTCTGAGGTTGAAATTTAAATGCAGGCATGAAATTCCTGGCAGGCCATGCCCAATTTACATTTTATGGCAGAAAATCATAGGGCTGAGACCTCCGGGCCGCTGAACGGGCCGGCACCTTCTGGGACAAGGGGGTTGATGTTCGCCTCGGAGATAAGTTGCAGGAATATTAATTTCAGCGGAGTAATTATCCTTCCAAAGCTTCTTAGGGATTAGGGCGGCAGATGTGTCGTAGTAAATACTGCAAGAGCAGTCGATGTTTGCAGGAAGTTCTGGGGGGGGGGGGGTCCTAAACTAGAGGGGGGGGGGGGGGGGGGGGGGGGGATGGTCCCTCCACAGTTCTTGGGCTGCAGGTAGAAAGTGAAGTGACAGAAGACATTTTGGAATGGGGGTGGGACACAGAGACATCTTCCTGTCCCCACCTAGCTAGCATCACATTCTCCCCACTAACCCTGCCCCATCTCTCCTATCTTGCTGAAGTGCCAGAGACATGCATGCCGGGCCCAGCCTAGCCACTAGTTGGATGTCCCCACTTTCTCTGGGTCTTCTTTTGAATGGATCTGATTTCTTCTAGACCCTGGGCTTATGGGTTCAGACCCTGAGCTCGTGGGTTCATACCCTCAACTTACCCCACATCTGTTTCTCCCTCCCCACCCCACCTGTCTTCTTGTGCCTGTGTGTGTGTGTGTGTGTGTGTGTGTGTGTGTGTGTGTGTGTGTGTGTGCTGTCTGTCCATCTGTTGCACCTGCCCTAGGGACTGGGTGCAGATCAAGGGCGGTAAGGATACGGTGCCGCTTGTCCTCCGGGTACTCAGTGCACAGGCGGGTCAGGTGGGCTTGGTGGCAGTGCAGGCCCCACGGGTTAAAGCCCCTTCTCTCCACCTGGCTCCCATCCGCACTTTCCACCAGCGGGGAGGCCTGGGTACCGAGGTGGCAGTCGGAGCTCAGAAGCACCTTGGCTGTGCTGTGGTGAGAAAAGCATTTGAAGACAGCCATGGCAGCAGTAGCCAGAGGCAAGAAGGATGCCTGTGGCTCACTGCTTGGGTTCTCTGGCATGGCCTCTGACAGAGGCCACCCAGACTGCTGCATAGGACTCTCTCACCAAACCACCAGAGACATCGCAGGGTCCCGAGAGCCTCCCTGCTCAAACTGGGTACCTGACACTAGATCACACCAGGCCCAGGTCCTCTTGGGGGTTTTTCTTAGGTGTGCCGCCCTCAGAGGGCTAGAGCGATTTAGGTCCATTCTTGGGATCAAAGTGATGAAGGAAAGGGATGGCGACCCCACCTGGGATCTCAAGGCTGGGGGTCTGGATTCATGCCCTGGTATGCGGTTACGATCTTGAGACC
>CABHPH010145012.1:0-18401 GCA_902168325.1 Peromyscus nudipes | reverse complement strand
GACATAGCCCTGCCTCTGAACCAAGAGCTTAATTAGATCTGTGGCTCCTTGGGGAAGAGCAGAGTTGTCACTGTATCTGATCCCTTTTGTTTCCCATAAATGTTTTAAAGCCCCCAGGGACCCTGGGAAAGGTCAGCTGGCATTATCAGAGGCTCCCAAGATCTCTCTGAGGTCCCAAGGCCCTTGGGGGCCTCTTTTGTCTCCTGGGACTCACTCTCCTTGTCTCCTCCCCCACGGTCTGCTAAAAGCTGACTTTCAAGAGAAATTAGGCACACTTCCTCTCCATAAACTATTCCAAGTTTCCGGCGGCATACTCTCCCCCAGAGACCTGTGTGGTCTCAGCGAAGCAGGTATTTAATTAAACAAGCTCTGGACACAGGCCCTGCCTGTGTGTCAGCCCGTGAGCTAGAACACGTGCCCATCCACCCCCAAGAAAGAGTGGAAGAGACAATCCCCCCCCCCCCCTCTTTGCAACATTGGTTGTTCTAGACTAAGCCTTCATTTTGATTTCTCATTTTCTTGACACCAACCCTCACATGGAGCAGTTGGCCTTGGGCGCAGTGTGGTGCCTGCTGAGGGACGAACACCCAGCTTTCTGTCACCTGCTCAGTGGCCCTCACCTTTCCTTGAGTGAGCGTGCCAGCTGGGCCAGGGGACGGGGGCTGCTATCACTGCTGGCAGTCTGCTGAAGTGTCTGCCAGATGGCTACCGCTCTGGAATCTGGGGAGACCTGCAGAGGCTCCAGGTTCTCCTTCAGTGGGTTGGCCACCAGGCCAAGATGGCCTCTGCTGTCTCTCCGGAGGCGCACTGTGACGGTTCCTGCGGGGCATGGGAAGGAGGGAAGAACACACCAGGTCATGTGTTGTGGGTCACAGCTGTTGAGTTTAGTGGCCCTGGGCAGCCTCCTTCTCTCCCTAGCTCCTCTCTCAAGGAAGAGTCAAAACTAGGGCGGTTCTACCCGAACCTGATCTTGGTCCTGATTATGTCTCCCCCCACCTGCCTACCCACACCCTGGAGCTTGCAGAAAGTAGCCTGGGGTGACCTAGGATTGTGCTCTTCTCTATCTCACTTCTCACACTTTGCTACATTGTTCCAGAATTGGATTCCTGCCTGCATGGTGGCCCACACCTTCCCAGTTACAGCAGGACCAGCCCATCCATGGCCAACCTGAGATACCTCAGAGCTGGTCCTCCATGAAGGAGCCTCCCCACCTCCCCACCTCCAGGAGGCGCCAATTAATGGAAGCCTGGCCCATCCCCTTCCCATTCCTCTTTGCCCCCTCAGCCATCTCTTTCTCCCCATTCATTTTCATCCAACCAGTTTCTCCCAGGAAGCCTTCCCGAGGCAGGGCTGGACTCGGGACTCTGTCCCCCATCAGACAGAGCCTTGTCCTCTACTGTTCCCACTGGTGCCCAGCCATCATCTTTGGCTGTATCCATCAGCATATGGAGACAGGGGGTACATGTGGTTCTTAGAGAAAACTCCAGAGTCTTCGAGGTTTCCCTAAGAGATGTGGTATCTCTTGCCACCACAGCTGGCAATCACGGCAGGAAAACTACCGGCCATGTAGGCAAGGACCTTCCCAAAACTTATCTACCACACGCTCTGTATTCTCCACAGACACTCTGGTGGGACAGAAAGCGATCTGTGCTGGGCATTCGCACTGCGTGGTCATAGAGTCCTTGTCATAGTGGGGGAGCCCGGTCTCCCTCTGTGGGGCTTGGCATCCGCGGTATCTGGGCTTGCCCTGGTACCACGCCACAGACTTAGCCTCCTGTTCTGTGAGAACAGGGCATCAGGTGGCCCTGCCCTCCACCACCACTCCTCAGCTTCTCCACCTGCTTGGTGCTGAGGAGCTGACCGTAGGCAGTGCCCTGATGGCTTCCTGCGCTCTACTTCCCAGTGGCTCTGGCCAGCGGGGTGTAGGCAGGGCTGGGAGGGTAAGGAAAGGAAGGTACTCATTCAGCCATCTGTGCCCCCCATGTATCTGTGGGTGGGTCAGGGGGTCTCCTCCTCCCTCCCGCCCCGCACGCCTGCAGGGGCTACGTTTTCAGTGTGCCCTCAAGCCTGCATGAATTTCTGTATAGTCCCTTTAAAAACTCTCGAACACGGCTTGTTTCCTACTGACTGAGATGGAGGGGAGGTGGGGTTGTGTGTTTCTATATAGTCTACATTCTTCTCAGGCCCCTTGGTTACCTCCCCAGTATGAGTGGCAAGGTGACTATTTGGCTGAGAAGGCAAGGGAGGCTGCTGATTTTCCTGCCTGCACCCCTGCCCAGCCCCTGGGGGCTGTCATTGTGGACCCTCTTTCCCAGGGGCCATCCACACTAGCCCAGTGGACTCCCAGGCCAGTCCTGTCGTCTCAGATTCCTAGTGGCCTAATTCTGTAGCCTAGGAGGGACATGCAGTTCTCTTAGACTCCTGAAAAAACTGCTCCTCCTCCACCCCGCCCAGGCCCTACATCCTTTAGACACCTGAGCAGCAGTAATAATGCTGTTGGTGTCGGTGTTTATCTGACATCGGTGTTCATCCTGAATCACGCCCGTCATGCTCACTCGTCCTGTGCCAGGGAGTGGCCAGCTGGGGACATTTCCTCATCTCTCTTACTATATGTGGCCTGGCCCAGGACTGGCACCGTTCACTTTTCACTTGTGATTTCTAAATTACAGCACATACGTAGGCTGCTGGTGGGGCAGCAGGGCTCAGGGAGCCTGAGCCAAGGTCATACAGCCACCTAACAGGTGGGCGCTGAAGGGACATGTCATAACACAGTGCTCAGGACTCCACGGAGTGATAGAGAGAGTCGGGCTGTGTTTACCTACGCATGGATAAGGGACACCCCTGCTGTGTGCCCAGAAACACTGGCTCTGGCCGGTCTGTTCTCTGGGCCTTCAGGGAGCAGTACCATCAGAGAGGGCTGGGGCATGAGCTTTGCATTTCCAGCCCTGAGTCCTTGGCAGGAGGTTGCTGTGTTTGTTCTGGGGAGGAGAACCTTCCAGATCTCAACATGAAGCCTCTATGACTAACAGAAACCACTAGCTGCCCTGTGCCCGTCCTGGAGGGAGTTTGTGCCCTTCTAGCTGCTTAGTGGGTCCAGGAAGCCTCACCAGCCAAGAGCAATGTCCTCTGGGGTCTCTTTAAGTTCATGCTCCCATCCGGCAGCCCCTGGCCTTTTCTACTTGAGGGTCTATGGTGACATGCCTGCCAGAAAACACAGTTCTTGGCAGCTTGTGCCCAAGAGGCCTCCCCAGAGAGACAAGAAATGTGACCTTCCCCACTACTGCAGGCTTCATTCTTGTCTGATCTCATCTGCTCGGAGTGCCTGCATAAATGCCAGCAAATGGAGGTGCAAATAACCCCCGACTAATAAAACCCAGAAGTCGTTTCCATTTCTCATATTGTCGGGGACTCACCACCGGCGCAGTGTCCCTGCCACTCAGCCTCTGCCTCTGATGGGTTCACTGTCCAGCTGTCTCCCAGGCCCTGTGCCCTCCTCTCTCCCCTCTCCCAGCACAGCACTTCCCCGGAGCCGACCCACTGAGATCCCTTGTGAGCAGCGCCCGGACTGCCTGCCCTTGACCCAGGGGAACCCAGACTCTCTGGTGCTTGGGTTGTGCTCTAGGGTCAGGAGCCATTGTGACGATGGGGCTCAGACCCCGGAGGCCTGAGATCTGCTGCTGGGGCCCGACTGGGAGCCTCGGGGCCCACCACAGCTCTTCCCATGTACCTCAGCCTGAGAGTCTGCCAGCTGGGCAGACAGAGTGCTTATTGCCACGATTGGCATGCCCGGAGCATCTCAGCAGTTTTGGTTTGACCAAGCAGCTCCCCGAGTCTTGGCGCATGTTGCATCGTGGGTTTATTTTTAAGCTTATGAGAACATTCACCGCCGCCATCTGTAATATGAATCTGGCCGAACCCTCCGCCAACTGAACCCAAGTGCCTGTCCTCATTCACCCAAGGCCCACAGGCCACCTGAGAGGCAAGGGACACAGCCCCAAGATGGCAAAGCAGCGAACCCAGCTAAGATCTAGAGCGAGCTGCTGGTACTCGGCACTGGCTTTTAGAATGCCACCCTAGCTGAAATTCCCCTGATGCCATTGTGGGGGAAGGCATAGGATGACTCCGCGGCATGTAGCAGCCACTTCAGAAATGGCCCCTCCTCTCTGAGAAAGCTATTCCTATGTAGGAGCAGAAGGTTATCTATTCTACTGACAGGATGTTCTGGCTGAGTGCTTCTGAGAGAGACTGTCTCCTCCCTCCTGGGGATAGATGGCCCCTGAAATTGGCACTCCAGGTAGCTGAGTGGAGTGGGTAATGGGGCCAAGAACCCACCCTCTAGAGCTAGACGTCAGGGCTTCAAATCCTGGCCCGGCCTCTCACGGCCTCGGGCAAGCCGGCTCTCCTCATCTGTGTCTCTGGGGTTATGAGGTTTATGTAAACCAGGGTATGGAATCCTCTAGCAACGGCCCAGAGCAAGCATGATGGACCAGCTGCTGCCCCTTCTCTTACTGGTTAAAACCAGCCACCTCTACTACTTCCCAGCTCTGCTTCAGGTACCCAAGAATGAACCAAGTGTCCCCCTGGGCCTGCTCTAGGGTCTCCTCACATGGCCAGAGAGTGAGTCAGTATTTCTGCTTCATCAAAGTCTGGCATTGGGGTGCCACCCCAGCCCTCTCTTAGGCCGGCTGGTAGTCATCCGTTATCCCAGGAAGTCAGGAGGTCCTCTGCTCCAGCTAACCCCCACTGTGTTTAGAAACACCATCTGTAAGACACCCCAAAGGCAAGGCTGACCTGGACCCTGCAGCGCGGGTCATCATTCAGCTACAACCTTTGGTTCGAGGTGCAGGGGGCCCTCAGTACAGGGTAGTCTGACCTACAAGTTTCCCACTTCATAATGGCGTGAGTGAGATGTATCCAAGAGAAAACGTCCTTTGATTTTTCGGTTTTGATCTTTCCCTGGACTAGTGATACACGACACAGGCCTCTCAGGACGCCAGGCAGAGGCTGCCACTCTCAGTTGCTCCCGTGGTACACCACATGCTAAGCTAGGGTATGAGACAGGTTCTGTCTATTAAATGCATTTTTCATTTATGATATTTTTAACTTACAATGGTTATTTGGGGTCGTCACCCTTTTCTAAGCAGTGAGCATCTTGTAATTAGTTAGAGCCCCAAATAGTAGCGCCCCAAAGAGGTATCCCCAGACAGCAGAGGTCTGGATAGGTGTCTAGTACCCGAGAGCACCCTCTCATGGTCTGTGTAGACAGGACGAAGAGTCATGGTGAGGTGGGACTGGGCATCTCTTGATACTCTTCCCAATTCTTTGAAGCCAAGTAGCTTGACCTATCTCCAAAGCCATTAACACTCATGATCTGGAGGCTTGGAGGGATTCAGAGACACCCTAGCGCAGGGACACTGGCTGCCGGGAAGAGGGCTGTTGCCACACAGGCTTACACCCCAAACCCAGCGACAGCAGCGCCGAGTGCAGCTGAGCCCGGGGCCCCACCACTCACCTTTGTACTGTGGAGTGAAGCACCTCATGGCCAGGGGCAGGGACTCGTAGAACTTCTGCTCTTGGGAGACGAGGGGCTTGCATACTGTGTGCGCATCGTACTGCAGCATACTCAGGTGGCCACCGACCTGGTGCAGGAAGGGCTCCAGCGGCACACCTACCCCGCTGTTCCCCTTGTTGGTGCTGCGCAGTACCACCATGGCACCACCAAGTTCTCCCAAGGAAGGCAAGAGGCAGAAGCTGCTGCCCCCACCGGGTGGGCTGCCTGTGGTCCCCGGCTTTCTGTCTCTTGGCCTTTACTGCTCTCCTGGTATAGGTGACTCCTGGCAGTACACTTCTCCAGCAGGAAAAAAAAAAAAAAAAAAAAAAAGGAAAACAGAAATTATATGAAGAAGGGGGTTCTGGGTGTGTCACCCATGGGCCCTAAAACAAAATGGCACATAGGTGTGTATTGCTTCTGAAGTAATCTTCATGAGAAACTGGCCGTGGTCTGATTCCACGAATCAAGGATAAGAGGGAGATTTTTAAATAACTACGTTGCACCTTTTGAATTTAATTATTAGAACTATCAAGCAACCCACACAAATTTGAGTTTCCAGGCTCAGGGTCTAGTCCTGACTTCTGCCATGCTGCCTTTCTTCTGGAAATATCCATCTCTAGTCAGGGAGAAGCAGGCGGAGCTGCTGGGTGCCCACTCCTGACACGATTGCTTTGTTTCTCCAGAGCAGAACTATGCTATTTGTGTTACTTTTTATGATGAACTGACACGGCTGTTGTGTGACCTTGGGCCGAAGCCATCTGGGCCTCAGTTTCTCTATGTAGTAGAACAGGACGTAAAGTCAAGGACAGATTTAAGACAAGGACACAGAAGGTTCCCTGAGCCCAGGGCCACCATTTCCTTTGAGTTCCCTAAAGTGGGCTTGACTCACCTGGAACTCTGGAAAACCAGTTTTTAAAGTCATTCTGACTTTGTCTCGGAAGAGTGCCAAGGAGACAGTGAGGGGTTGCTCTTCCGTGGAGTGTTTGTCCCGTCTGAGAGGACATTCCCACAGCAGGGCCCTCACCACAAGTTATTAATACCTCTCCCTCTGCTGGACTCCTGGCTACCATGCGACTGGGCAGTACTGGGCATCATTAACCCTCTAATTGACCTTCACTCCAGGCCCTGGGCATGGCTGGCTGGCTCCACACACAGCAGTGCCTATCACTTTGTTCAGGACCTAAGCTTAGAGAGGCTTGCCAACTGCCCCGACTGCCAGCACACCACAGTATGAAAAGTCCAAGTTTGTCCTATCCCTGTCCCCACACAGGCTCCCCTGACCTGCCTGTCCTCTAGGCCACAGAGTGCACCTGTTGGAGGGGGATGGGACATGGGCTCTGCCTGGCACCTGTACATTTGCCTGGGATGTTGAGGTGGCTGGTGAGGCACTGGGGGAGGGAAGGGCAAAAACCTGAAGCAAGAGGCTGGAACAGTAAGCCCAGAGGGCCCTTTCCGACTCTCTATCCTGAGGTGGAGAGAGGCCACTGGTGTGTGTGTGTGGGGGGGTATTGTGGGGTGGCTTTCAGGATCCTAGAGAAGCTGGGGATATGTGTAGACAGCTAAGGGAAGGGGGCCCTCAGACCACATGGGCCAGGATAGTCCAGCCCCCATAACTTTCCTGTCAGCCTGTGGTGATTCTCCTTTTCCCAGGCAGCCGCACTTGTGGTAACTAGAGGTACAGCTGTAAAGTTCACTTATAGCCCGTCCTGGAAGGAGGCTAAGTGCTTGTCTCACACTCGTCTCCCTGGGCTCAGCCCCGCACTTGCCAGGCATGGCTCTCAGATGCCAGTTCAAGTCTGCCAACTGCCCGGTTCCACGTTGTTCCTCTGTTCCTCGTACTGCCACACACGTGGCCCTTGCTATATGCCACGTGACATTTTGGATCCTGTAGATGGACTGTTTAAACCTCACAACTACCCTGCAAGGTAACTGGTGCTGGCAGCCCGCTTTCCAGCTGAGGATCTGAGGCATAGAGAGGTCAAGGGGCTTTCCTGTGTGTACCAGCTGGGATGGGAAGAGCAGGGATTTGAACTGAGGCCTGTTAGTCTAGCCTGTGCTCACCAGCTCCCAGCTTGCTGGGAGGCTGGAATTGTTAACATCAGATGTCCTTTATTGCTTTAAACATCAGGGAACTGAGCCCCACAAAAAAGAGGCTGAGACTTGGCCAGAGTCGCCTCTAAGATGCAGGTGGTTCCGGGACAGACTTGATGACGTCCCCGCACCTCTCTGGGTGAATGTGCCTGTCCTGGTGGGGTGGTTGGAGCACTCCTCCACCTCTGTAGAATCTGTCACGAGGGGACGGGCAGGGGCTATTGAGAGCTTCCTGGCCAGGCGGCCAGCACCATTTGAAGGTGTGTGTCTGTAGAGACTCTTTCCTGCCTCAGCCTGCTGTTCCTTTCCTGAGGTGAGATGCTCAGGCCTGGCTACACCTTCTCTGGAAGTAGAATGGTCCCTGCACTCTGGGGCAGAGCCTCGGCCCTGAGTCTGGGTTGAGGGCAGTGATGCAGTCTGCTGGGTAGCCAGCCTGTCTTTAAGAACACTGCACTTGGTGGCCGGGTAAAGTGAGGAACTCGCTCTTGCAGGCCTTAGGTTCTAGGCCAGGTAACCTCTCGAGGTATTCCTGTTCCTGGGCTGTGCAGTCTGCGGTTCTGAGGCAGCTGGGGAGAGTAGCAGGAGAGCGGCGCGGGGGTGAGTCAGCTACAGAGTGGGCTCTGCCCCTCAGAGGTGGGACCTTGGTTCCCATGGAGTCTGAAGTCTTTTCCTTTTACTCCCTTTGATGTGGCCTGCAACCCTGTGAGTCTGAGGTAGAGGTGGCCTCATCCTCCCACCCCTCTCCTGAAGTCCCAGATAAATAGCTCTAGCTGTCTGGGCCTTGTATCTAGGCCCACAGGCCCTGCTCTTCTTCCTGTGAGTCAGAAGCCCAGGATCTGTCACGAACACCCCCCCCCCCCCACACACACACACTCCACCTCACTGAGGCTGAGGATGAGCTGGCAATAGACAGGAGTTTGTTTTACTGTGCACTGCCATGGCCCTGTCACGAGGCTCAGAGGACAGAGCATGCAAGACTCCTCTGTGGAGTCTCCACACAGACATCAGCCCACAGTGACTCTCCAGATGACTGTGTCAGCTGGGATGCTGGGAAGGCAAGTGAGGTGCTGCCTGAGGGACACCCCCATTCTGACCCACCTTCGGGAGACCCTTAGCTGCTTTGGAAAGAGACAGTGTTTCTCTAGCCCACACCTCTTCCTGAAGCCCCACAGTCCTCATTCCTCGCCTTCCCCTTCTCCTGCGCCTTTGGGGAGGTCGGCAAAGCTACAAGAGCAGACAGGAGGTGACGAGACACCCCCAACAGGAAGGGGCTCAGCAAAGAGCCGCCCCTTGTCCCAGAAGGTGGACAGGTGGCCCCGTCCTGCTCCCTCCTGCCCTCTGGCCGGGTCACGTCCTGAATGAAGCGGCACTGGGCCTCACTCCAGCAGCCTCAGGGCTAACTTGGGCCTCTGGGGTGTGGCCGTGGGGCCAGTAGTGAGTAAGGCCATGGGCCGGCCACATCAGGACAAGCCCTACCCTGCAGCCCTACGAGGCTGAACGGCAGCCAGCCTGTCTCTGCTGGTTGGGGGACACTCCCTGTTCTGAAATGGGGTAGGGACAACTGGGCTCCATCAGCAGTGAGGATCCCAGGACTCTCCAAGACCCTCCCCACTAGGCCACCCAGCATGAGCTGGGTAGGTTCCCGGGGATCCTGGCCGTTTCCCAAGCACGCATAAGCACTATAATTACCGGTGCACAAATTCATTTAAAGGCGTTTATCGGATTCCTGGAGGTTTTTGCCATCATTTGTTTCTCAATCAACAGATACTAACGGTCTAACGAGTGCTTCATGGTTACGGGTAGAGGAAAAATTATGCTGAAAAATGAGCCCTCTGGGCTGGAGGTGGGGGGGTACAGCTCAGTAATGATACAGCAAGAACATAATATTCACAAGGACCTGGGTTCGAGTCCCAGCACCACAAATAGACATTATGTTCTCTCCTATGGAAACCTAAAACAAGGTTGGTTGACCTGAAAGTACAAGAGTGATGGCGAGCCTGGGAAGGGTGAGTGTGAATTAGGTCCTCCACAAGCACTGAAATACCACGATGAATCTTATTCATTTGTATAGTCAACATAGATTACTAATAACAGGAGTCCTTGTGGAAGGGTAAGGGGGTTTCTGCATTGGGCTGGGAGAGGCATAAGTTGGGGTGCCCAGGAGATGACCAGGAGCAGGGCAGAGCTCCTTGGGGACCTGCTCAGGGAATGCCCTCGGAGACAGGGCAGGAGAGGGCAGGAATGGGTGACTAGAGGGCAGGGATGCTAGGCCTGGTTTATGGCGGCCCTGAGTGGTCAATGGAAGGGGCTGAACAGGGGGAGCCCAGCCTTGCCTGCTACGGGGATGGCCTGTAATCCCAGCCCCTGGGAATCAGAGGCAGCGGGTCCCTGGGGTGTTCTGGCCAGCCAGACTAGCCAAACTGGAGAGCTGCAGGTTTGGTGTGAGATCTCATCTCAAAAAAATAAGGTGACTGCCAGGCCTGGTGGCCATTAATCCCAGCACTAGGGAGGCAGAGGCAGATGGATCTCTGAGTTTGAGGCTAGCCTGGTCTACAGAGTGAGTTCCAGGACAGCCAGGGCTGCACAGAGAAACCCTGTCTCAAACTGAAGAAGGAGGGGCTGGAAGGATAGTTCAGTGGTTAAGAGCACTTGTTCTCTTGTAGAGGACCCAGATTCCCAGCACCTACAAGGCGGCTACAACCATCTATAACTCTAGTTCTGGGGGTCCGGTGACCCTAACTGAACTCTGCTGGTGCAAGGCACACATGCAGTGCACACACATGTAGCAGACAAAACCTTCATACACACAATTTTAAAAGATAAAAAATAAACTGGAGAGGTGATTAAGACACCTGACATCGACCTCTGTCCTCCATGTGTGCACGCGCGCGAACGCGCGCGCGCGCGCGCACACACACACACACACACACACACACACACACACACACACACACAAAAGCTTGCTGGGCCTTAGTTCAACCTGGGGGAGAGGACAGTCCCACTCAGATTATAGAGGTACTGAAGCCTTCACAGAGAGAGAACACATCCTGAAAAATCTCAGGTATGTGGGGGAAGGGCCTTTTGGGAAGGGCATTATGAAGAGAGAGACTGCAGTTGGGCCCAGCAGGCCACACAATTCTAAAGCGGAGTGGTTTATGGTCTGCTCTCTGTCTCCAAAGCTCTAACATACATTTCACAGGCCTCTTCGAGCCGGCGTTTCAGGACAAGTACCATTCAATGCCCTTGTGATGCCTGAGGGAACATCTTTTTAATCTATTAGAGATGAGAGGACCCGAAACCCATTTAAAACCGCTTAGGTGGTAATGGGCAGGGGAGTTTCAGAGTTCCCCACGTGGCTGAGGGCCGTGCATTATCTGGGCCCATCCAGGCCAGGGAGGCCGAGGCTTATGTTTCCAGAAGGGGAATTAATGGCGTTTGCAAGTCCATTCTAAAACAACTCAGGAGCCCAAGGCCAGTGCGCTGCCCCCTTCCTGACTCCCTGGCTGGGTGGGATCAATACAGAGTGAGCTCTGGGGGGCTGCTTACATCACCTTCCAGGCTGTGGCTGAAATATGTCTTTAGAGAACATCTATTTCCCAGGAAGGCAAGATTTCCACACACTCAGGCCCACGCTCCCTATCCCTCAGCCCCGGAAACTTATTCCCACACCAATTTCATTCTTTGAGAGGGGATTTCCCCCTCTTTTCCTCTTACCATTTAAAATCTCCCAACATTCCTCCAGCTTGAGGACCAAATACAATTTTAATACCATGATTATTAGTTCAGAAGCCCTTCAGCCACTGACAAATGTACTCAGCTGCTCCTGCAATGTTCTGAGCTTGCTGCTGAGGCAGGAGAAGCATGGGGAAGGCTGACTGTAGGAGCCAGGCACCCTAGAAGGGCCGCTCTGCAGAGGCAAGGCTGGGACACTGTCCCTCAACAGCTCCCCTCCCAGCAGGCTTTGCTGCCTCACAGCATTTAGGCTGCACTCAGGACCTTGGACACTGTTAACTAAGACCTACAGACATGACTCCAGCCCCTTCCCCAGGCCTGGTGCCTTTCTCTTCATAACGGGGTTGGTTCTGGGGCTTGGGCGAGAGGTCTCTGTGCTGGAGACACGGGTTTGCCCGTGGCTAGCATGGCATGGTATGGTACAGACGGCAACAGATTCCGTCCTGCTGTTGTTTATTTGGGTTCGGTTTTTGTCTTTGAGGCAGGGTCTCCAGCCCAGTCTGGCTTTGAATTCATGATCTTCCTGCTTTCATTTCATTTCATGCTTTTGAGACAAGTATCTTTCAATGCCCTTGTGATGCCCGAGGGAGCATCTTTTTAATCCATTAGAGATGAGAGGACCGGAAGCTCATTGAAAACCCCTGAGGTGGTAATGGGCAGGGGAGTTTCACAGTGCTGGGATTGCAGGGGTGTGCCACCCTGCCCGGTTTATGCCGTGCTGGCTGGACCCCAGGCTTTGTGCATACCAGACAAGCACGCTATCAATCTCAACGGCTGTAAAGGTTAAGCAGAGCGTGTGTGTGTGTGTGTGTGTGTGTGTGTGTGTGTGTGTGCTTGCATGCCTGTGCTGCGTGTGTGGTGTAGTTGTGTTCATTCCCACCAGAGTCCTGCACTGTCCATCTCCGGAGTGAATCTTAGGGAGACTTGCAAGCACACCCTCTCCCCAGCAGAGGGCAGCAGCACACATGCCGATACCAGGAATGCCCAGAGAGGGATTAACGCTGTCTGAAAACTAAAGCCAGCACCCCCTCTACATCCAACAACCAGTAAGCTTATTCTTGGGACACCCTGAGAATTCTTTGTCCAGACCTGTCCCCAAGTGCATAGCCTGCAGCTGAAGTTCTTCTGCCCCATCGGGAATATCTTTAAAAAGCTCTGAAGTCATCAAGACTGGGTTCTGTCTCCTCTTACGGCCTCTGTGGCTACTTCACCAGGGCCAGGGGCCAACAGAGGCTGAGAAATGGCTATGCACAATGCAGGCTGACACAAGACCCTGTATATGTGTCCCATTCCTTACACTCCCACCTCCCCCACCAGCCTGCAGGTTTCCTTCTCTAACAACCAACGTTCATAAAGTTTATTGCTGTTCCCGGTGGCTGCTAGTGAACAAGACACAGCCATAAGGCTTTCTGCCTGGGAAGGATTTATTCAAGTGCCCTGCTCAGAGCAGGAGGGGCTGCTGCTGGCCCCAGAATGCAGCCAAGAAGAGGACAGAGGGTACCAGGAGCAGAGGAGGGTTTTCTTCTCAGCTTTCTGATAGAGCATGGTGGGGCCTGGATGTAAGGCACCCCCCGCAGGAGGGACTTCTGCCTCAGACTCCCCATCTGTACCACGAGTGGTCTGTCCCAGCCATGTCCTTTCTGTCCTATGGGCCAACAGTACTTTCAGTTCAGTGGTGGGGTGGGAGAATTAGTGTGTGGCAGACCAAGAGGAATCTTACAGGCATGATCAGCGCTTGGTCAAACAAAGCTTTAATTAGGTAGCCTGGTCCAGGTGCAGTGTGTATTATGTCGGGGGGATCATGATACTGGGGTTCTGTCAGGACCCAGTGAGGTGTGCTGTGAAGGGAAGAGTTTGTGCTGCCCATAAAGGACTTCAGAGTCCTTTAGTGTTAATGGCTGTTGGTGAAGTAAGTGTGGCAAGACTCAGAACAAGCGTGCAGAGCCAGGGGCAGGCTCCGTGTGTCTGGTAGCAACCTCTGTGTTTTCCCATAGGGTCTTCCATGAGGAAAAATAATGAACCTGGCAGCCTAAAAAATAGAGCCGAGCTAGGCGTGGTGGTGCAGCCCTGTGGTCCCCGAGCTCGGGAAGTGGAGGCAGGAGCATCTGGAACTCAAGGTTAGACTTGGCAACATCGCAAGTTTGGGGCCAACATGAGTTACCTGAGACCCTATTTCAAAGGGGTGGGGCTGGATTCCCTTCCCATAATTCCATGTATGATTCTGAGATCACAGGGTTGGCTCAGGTTCAGGTCCTGGAGTCCCTGAAGAGCCTGCAGAAACTACGGAGATGAGGGTCCCCAAGATTCCACCACTGTCTAGGGCAGCAGAGATCTCCAAACTTGGCGGTGCTGCGGCTCTGTCTCCTATGGACATCACCACACCCACCCTTCTCCTGGGTGTCCCTTTCCCCAGCCCCAAGACACTGCCCATAGGCACTGATGTCACCCAGCCCCATGGCCCCACCCAGGAAGAAAGGTGGGGCAGATGGGACAGGACATGCTGATCTCTGGCTCAAAAGACTGAGGGACTTTCCCTGGATGTCCGCCTCTAGGAAGGTTTAACTTAATGTGGAGGAAAGTGCCTGACTCCAGCCCTTCACCTGTAACCCACAGCCACCACTGCAGACCTGGCTTGCCCATGTGTGGGCCAGGGGAGCACACTAGTGCACCCTGAAAGAGGGAGAAAGGATCATGCTAAGGAGACAGGAAGAAATAGGAGAGGAACATATAACCACATTTTTAAATTATTGCCTGTCCCAGGCCCTGCTCACCCCAGAATATATATACACACACACACACACACACACACACACACATGCATTCTAAGCCACCAGCACCTCCAACAGGCCTATACCCCCTGGCAATCCCAGCCAGCCTGTAGGGAGGCCACCCTATAACAGGAACAGGCCTGTGGCCTTGACCCCGTCTGTCCCTCACCCGGTACCATCAAGGGCTCAGCAAGATGGCTCTTCCCCATCCTTCATCAAGGCAGTACTCACCAGAGCCTCCTTCCGGGGGTGTCAGGGAGTACGCAGCAGGGACACTTGCCTCTCAGTGCCCTCCTCTGTCTACCAGCATGGGACAAAGGCCTGGCCCAGCTCAGTACTCTCCACTGGAGCCTGGGTGGAGCTTTCTGCCCAGGAGAACTAGGCTGCCAGTGGCCTGAGTAGGGGAGGCCACCTGATCCCTTGGGGCTGGTGTGCCCAGCTGTCAGCTGGGTGTCCACAGCTCTGGAGCAGGGCCAGGGGTCTGGGAGGGAGGAAAAAGAGAGGAGAGAGGAAAGAAGGGGGGGACCAGGAAGGGGAGGAAGAAGAGGAGGGAGGTTTGGGGAGGAGGAGGTAGGGGAGAGAATTTAGTTCAGCTATCTTGAGGAGTGACTGGCTCTAAGCACCAGGCGCTAATCACTGCAAGGCCCCTGATTATTTATTTACTTACTTAAAAATCTGAATATATGTACATATACATATGTGTGTGCGCACACACAGGTGCAAGGACACGCACATGACATGCCTGTGGAGCTCAGTGTACACCTTGAAGGCATTAGTCCTCTCCACATGTGGGTTTCAGGGATTGAATTTACGGTGTCAGGCCGGGCAGCAGATGCCCTTCCCCGCTGAGTCGCCTCACTTTCCCTTTATTTACTTATTTGATGCTGGGGTAGAACCCAGGGTCTCATACCCAGAGTGCCTGCAGACCTGCTGAGTGCCTGCAGACCTACTGAGCCTACCCCCAGCCTTCCTTGCTTCGCTTTCTATCCCTGTTCAGAGTGAAGGACAAGGCTGGGCCATGTCCTCTCTTCCAGCTGGCACCCCTGCCCCACCCACTCTCAGCCACCTCCGGGTAGGTGGCCTCTAGCTGTGGCTGCTCAGAGACCTCAGTCCCAGAGTAAGGCCATCCGTCCCTCAACCAATCAGCAAGCAATGCCAATACGCACTGTTGGAGGCCCCGTGGTACCTGGCTCTCTGCTGGGCTGCTCGGGTCCCAGCAGACAAGCCTGTCAGAACAGAGGCTGGGGACTCGGGACAGCAATTCCAGAAAGGGGCACTCGGGTGGGGAGAGAGGGCAGCTCACCCAAACTGAGGGACAACAGACCTAGGAAGTGATGTCTGAAGGAGGAAAAGGGCAACAGGGAAGAGGAGGGGAGGGGCTGCTGCAGCTAAGGGAGGAGTGAGGGCCCAGCCAGGGCAGGGTGGTCAGCAAGGGGAAGCCTAGGTGGCCAGGAGAGATGGGAGCTGGACAGGAGCAGGCCTCAGGCCCAAGTGGAGGTCAAAGCTTTCTGGGTGCAGCCGTTTGGGGAGGAGTGTCTACACCCCCGTAAGAACCCTTCATCTGCTCTGAAAGGAGGCCCAGTACACTCACCGGTCCACCAGAACAAACTGGCAGACTCCTGCCTCCGTTTGTCACTCCCACTACGGCTCAGGAGAAGGGGTGAGCATTGCTTAAGCCCCACAAACCCCGGAAGGAATTTAGCAGCAGATGGTCTTGGCTTTCGGCCACCATAGGGGCCTCACAAACGCTCCTCGTGGATTAAGAGCCTAGGGACAACGCAGCAATGCTGCCAGCTGTAATGTAATCAGGTCCTCAGGGACGCTTGCTGGCTCTTCTGCGGGTTAAATATCCACAGGGACCATTCTCTCGAGAGCTGTCTCCGTTTGGAGATCGCAGACCCAGGTCTTCAGTGTCACCCCAAGCAGAGGCCCTTTACCCCAAATGTGAGCTGAGGAAGCAAATTGTCACTTAGTATAACTGACAAGACCCAGTCCCCACTGCAGCCGTGTGCAGAGCCCAGGCCAGTGGTGGCCACATGGAGCTGGGCAGTGAACTACTGGCTCCATAGTGATGGTCCCCTGACACTGGGGTGTGGAGCGGAGGTGGCTGATGGGCTGGGTTTCATTGTTTTGTCTGTGTCAGGATGGCCTTAAACTCATGGCAATCCTCCGGCTTCAGGCTCCCAAATTCGGGGATTACAGGGATGAGCCAGTTGAGGGTGTATCTGTGTGACTCTGGGGTTATGACAGTAGGTAGGAATTGAAAGGTGGGACTCAGATCCTGGCTCCATCATCAACCGGCTGGGTGAGGAGGTCTCCGCCTGATTCCTCAGCTGAAAAGACTGAGGCCTCACCTCAGGGGGTTGTGGGAGTGGCAGTGTCAGGAGAGACCCAGAGCAACCACCTCACCCCCCACTGTCCCCAGCCACAGATGCAGGTGTGAATGCAGATGTCCTCAGCCCCTCCCAGAGCCAGGCCCCTCCTTCACACACACACACACACACACACACACACACACACACACACACACACACACACACACCCCTCACCCCTGGCCTGCCATAGGGATCCAAGTGCTGATGTCCCTGCAGCTTCCCAGGCAGACCCTCAATCTGATAGTTCAATACCCCTGATCCTGCAGTTCGTGGACACCTGGGTTTGTGGGAGCAGGTGGAGATGAGGGAGCAGCTGCAGCCATCTAGACCCCAGGAGGTCTCCGTGATGCAGCTGTTGGGAGCCACACAGGAGCCCAGCAGGCTCTGGGGCAGAGCCCAATACCCAGACTGGTGTTTCCAGCTGGGGCTAGGCACCAGGTTGGTCGGGTCTTTAGGGAGGCACTGGTCGGGGAGCACTGCAGACTGCTGGCCTCCAGGCCTCTCCTCTATGAAGACTCAGGTGTACTTCATGCCAGCTTCCTAAAGATCCTGGTGGTATGGTAAAGGAACGGGGTGTGCCCTGCTGGGGTGTGGTGTGCCTAGCAAAGGTTGGTAGTGTTTGTTTGCTCTTACTACCAGGTCTCATGTATCCCAGATTGGTCTTAAATTATGTAGCCAAGGACGAGATTGAATTCCGAGGCTCCTGCCTCCGCCTCCTAGCGCTGGGATTACGGGACATGCAGCAGCACACATGGCTGGGGGAGGGGCATCAGTGGAACTCGGCAGGTCAGCAGCCACGCGTGTTTACCAGGCCAGACGGGGTGCTGACATGTCCTGGATACTGATGTTGTTGTTCTGAGAGCTGGAACACTGGGTCATGGGAACAAAGAAGGGGCAGCCAGTGTGGAGGGACACTTACCTCAGAGCCATGGTGACCTAGTCTGGGGCCTCACTTACAAGAAGTCAAGATGAGAAAAGTACTCTCTCATTCTGCGTGCCAGACATGGAGATGCCAGAATCCAGAACGAGTCCACATATCCGCTCACTCACACACACACACTTACACACTCACACACACTCAGAAAACACCTACAAGAAGGTTGGCGCTGAGACAGGTGCTGTAGTGCTGAGCAGCCCTGTCCCCCCCCCCACCAGGGGAAGGGACGAGCAGGGAGCCACCATGCCTAGGCTGGCATAGGTGTGTTGAAGGCTTCCCAGGGTGACTCTCAAGCTGGAGTCTACAGGATAAAGAGGAGGCATCCAGGCAGAGAGTGAGGGAAGGCCACTGGGGTCAGAGGGAGCCGTGGGGGATGGAACCTGGCCAGGGCTTCCGCAAGTGAGGAGGTGCCACTGAGGCAGGCAGGGCTGGGCACTGCAGAAGGACTGAGACCTTGTTCTGAGAACAGGGGGAGGCTGTGGACGGCTTGTAGGTGTAGGAGACAAGCAGAGTGAGGTCACTCTGCAGAGCAGGAGATGGGTGGGCCAGGCAAGGATGTAGTCGGTGGAGAAATGTTTGTGGTCTAATGATGGATGGAGGGCTAGGGGAGGTGAGCGCCAGGGAAGTCCAGCCTGTCCCAGAAGAACCAGCCCATTCCTGTGCCTTGAAGGGATGGTTCTGCAAACAGTTGGGAAGTATATGTGAGCCCCCGCACCACGGAAGGTGCCATCAAACACCGTGGTTCCCAGGAGACAGTGCTAGTCAGGGCTGATGTCAGTCCTGGAGCAGATCTGGTGACGGCCGGGGGAGGGGACTATGGGTGGACAGAGGTCCTGGAGAGAGGCTGAACAGCAGGCATCTCAGAAGTGAAGCTGGGCTTTGGAAAAATGGCACAGAGAGAGCCTGGCCAGGGCCAAGGACAGAAATAAAGTGTCCTACTTGATTAC
>CABHPH010145011.1:7616-35088 GCA_902168325.1 Peromyscus nudipes | reverse complement strand
TTTGTCTATTTATTTATTTATTTATTTATTTATTTATTTATTTATTTATTTATTTATTTATTTATTTATTTATTTATTTATTTATTTATTTATTTATTTTAGACAGGGTTTCTCTGTGTAGTCTTGGCTGTCCTGGAACTCACTCTGTCGACCAGGCTGGCCTCCATCTCACAGAGATCCACTGCTTCTGCCTCTTGAATACTAGAATTAAAAGCGTGTGCCACCACTGCCCAGCCCTCATTTTTAAGTAGCTACCTCTAAAAAAAAGTCTGCTGAGAAGTCCTCTGCCCCACTCTTCCCAAAAGACGTTGTTGGAGGGAGTCAGTAAGTTGCAGCACGTGGAATTTGTTGTGTTGACAGAACTCTTTATTTTCTGTGCCTTTAGAGCAGGGCTAATGGACAATGAAGAGCACAGCCCTGTCCTGGGTATGGTGACAAAGGTTCCTAAGACATGCTGTCACTCACAGGTAGGTGAAGGAAGAAGAAGACAATGTCTTTAAAACACATACTACTTTAGATGTAATGCAGACCTAAAAAGAGGCAGTATTCCTTGGCAATTCTCTGATAACACACACCAAGACATCCAAGACCCACCTGTGTGGAGATGCTGTTCTTTCTGCCCAGAGTGGTGACTTTCTATACCTTTCTCTTTTCTTCTCTTCCCGTTACCCAGCAGGAGTACAAAGACTGAGCAGCTCACCTGCACCTTCGAGAATTCTTACCTGTTATTGGGACTATGTGTTGACGTTTAAGGATAGTGAATACCTTCTTTCACTTGGGCAATAAGTACTTTCATCTGTGGATGGACGAATGGAATCATACTTGGTCAATACTGCTCTGAAAAGGACCGATTCTAAGTATCAGCTCAGATGCTCAGCCCATCTGTTCTGTCGCACCACCATGTAATTTGTGGTATCATTATGCAGTGTTTTGGAAATGATGCCTTTTCTGGTGAATCCATGTATGTTTGGAGAACTATCTTTTGCATGGCTTTTTGCAAGATGAGGTGTGTCTGAAGGCAGCTTCTTCCTGCTCCCAGGAAGACTAAGATGTATATGGGAGATTTGGTAGTTTAAAGCAACAGAAAACACAGGATCAGGTGGAGTTTCTTGCCTTTGTAACTTTGTGAAGGGTTCTGGGTTGCTCAGCCCAGACTCCCAGGTAGAATAAATAAGTCACAGAGATCCGCCAGCCTCTGCCTCCCGAGTGCTGGGATTAAAGGTGTGCGCTACTGCCGCCTGGCCTTCACCTGAGAGTTTTAAATAGCATCCATGTTTTAATTCAGAAATGATTGTTCTTTCAAGTTATGTCTTGTATTTTGTCCCTGATGGAAGCAAGCATTTTGAGTTTAAGAAATACCCCTGCCAAGTGTGTGGCACACACCTTGAATCCCAGGGCAGGTAGAGGGAGGCAGATCTCTTTAAGTTTGAGGCCAGCCTGGCCTACATAGAGAGTTCCAGGGCAGCCATGCTACATAGTGAGACCCCGGTCTCTGTAAACCCAACCAGCACCACCACCACCACCACCACCACCACCACCACCACCACCACCACCACCACCACCACCACCACCACCAAAACTGGAAAAGCAAAACACCCTTCTTTTGCATATTTTGTCTTTTTTTAAAGTAATAAACATTTTCCAAATAGGTCCAAAGCCAATAACTCTCAGAGAATGCCTGACTCTGTTTTGCTGTGTCTGTGGGTTCATTATGCAGTCATTTATGAAGGTCTCCCTGTGTGTAGCAGGACAGTGGGAATCAATACATGCTCTGCTTCTTGGCTTGGAATCAAACCTGGTTCTTGGTGGTTATGTTGCTGGTATGATATAAGTGTAAATGGATGAACATTTCTCCGGGAAATTGGTCTCCTCACCTGCAGTGAGCTCCATCTCCCCTGCAGGCCTGCTCACTTCTGCTTAAACACAGGCTGATGCTCTCCACTGCCTTCAGTGATCTGCCGTAAGCTTGGACTCCCACTATTGCCTGCCCACTGTGGCTGTAGTTTAAAGCACCACGCTTCCCATCAGTGCCCCGTTTCCTTTGACATTCCCTCCCAGAATCCTCTACACTGAGTCTCCATACCCAAAGACTGGTTCTACTAGATGATATTTGTTGTTGTTCTGTCTTAATAGCTTAGAGAACCATCTGATACTATTCTGGCCATAAGGTCCGCTCCTCCACCTGCACGATGTGATCCGGAATGCTCAGTGACACCGTCCAGCTGCGAGCCCTGTGCAGACACCGTCCATGTCTGCATGTATCTCTTGAACTCTGCCGTCTAGAATGGTGACAAAATTTAGTTAGGGTTGTGTACGCTTTTGTAGAACTCAGTGAATTATGTTCACCCTCTAAAACTTGCCAAGTATCAGCTTGTTAGCAAATCAGGCTGTAACGCCTTGTGTGTAATCCCACAAATTCTTGCTTGATAGATTCAGTAATGTTTGTTAGAACATTTTGAGAAATGGAAAATAGATGGCTCTTTCCTCTTATGTGTAACACAACTCCACACACACACACACACACACACACACACACACACACACACACACACACGCACACACGCACACACACACATCATTTAGCGCTTGAAGAGTGTTAAAGACTGTCTGCATATTTCATAAGTTGTCCTCCCTCTCATCTGATATGAGGAGGTGTTATTAATTTCTAAAATAACAGTAGGGGAAGCAGAACAATTGTCAAGATTCTCCCACACTGAGTTCTCCCCGGTATCCTTTGCCTTTCTGTTATCTTGAGTAGAGGCCACTTGAACCAGCTTGGATTGTCACATCAGTTTTAGCACTTACCCAGTGACATTTCACCAAAGTTTATGGGTCTTGTGTTATTTTGAGACCTCTCATGCCCAACTTCATCAAATACTTTACTTTAGAAATCTCTGACAGTTCTTCAGATTATTTTGTTGAATAAAAAAAAAATTAGTCTATAAAATTTTGATAGTTGATATTATTCCTTGTGATTTTTCTTCTTCTTAGCTACTTGTAATTTATGGGTTATTTTTTCTTATTTCTGTTTCATAAGTCTAAGAGATTACATAAATACACATACAGCTAATACATGACATGGCCTTCCTTCTCAGAATGGCTCCACTCACTGTGGGTTGGTGTTTTGTGGAAACACATAGTATGTTACCTAGGCTGTCCTTTATCTTCTCGTCCTCTTGCAATGGGTGGTATACTCATTAGAATTGATGGTAGGAACTGGAGTCATGTCTTGGAGGTTAAGAGCACTGTCTACTTCTCCAGCATGCCTGGGTTGGAGTTCCAGCACCCACACTCAAAACTGTCTGTGACTCAGATTCTAGGAGACCCAACGCCCTCTTCTTCTCTTTGCGCACACTACATGCACCTGGTACACGGACATACATGTAGGCAAAAAATAAGGGCAAATGAATCTTGAAAATGAAAGAAGTGATTGTATTATCTCTGTGTAAACAAATGGAGACTGTGGATTCAAGTAACTTGCTTTAGATAATCTTGGTCTTGATCTAAACACTCATATCTTTTCTTTTTTAAAAGCACAAGATTTTATAAAAAAGGAGAAAGTAAAATTATACGGAGCTCTCCAGTACTCCCCACTCAGCTGTAGACAGTACCAACATCTGCTTATCTGGATGCCCTTTCTTCAGTATGGTGCTTCCTGGTACCTTTTAAGTCCCAAAGAAATTTGCCCGACATTGGGAAGACGAGAAAGTATTAAAAGTTTTAGCTCAATTTAATTGCATTTATGTAATTATTCTCATAAATACTTGAAATAATTCTTCTTGGTATTATTTAAAAAAACACATACAAAACTAGGAAGATCCATTTTTAATCCCTGTAAAGAGAAACAAAAATAAGCAAACTGGAAATCTTAGCAGATTGGTAATTAAAAGCAAACAAGGCCAAGTCGCCTGAGAGTCGGTGTACACAGTCCAGGGTCCCGAGAGTGTGCATTGTATTTGGAGATGTCACCTGAGAGTTGGTGTGCACATTCCAGGGTCCCGAGAGTGTGCAGGTGTGCATAGTCCAGGGTCCTGAGAGTGTGCAGGTGTGCACAGTCCAGGGTCCCGAGAGTGTGCATTCTATTTGGAGATTACATGCCCTTGAACTTTTAGCAGTGGTTGTTTGGCTTGGCCCCAGGTCTTCTCCCCTCTGTGGTCTGATGTGTTTCCTTTAACATTTTCCTGGTCCATGAGGAAGAGAGGGCTTGAGGTGGAACGTGACTGTGATGGACACTTGTAATGATAAGTGTTAGGTCTGTTCATGTTAGGTCTGTTCAGTATATCACTTCTCTACTGTCTTCATCAAATATTAAACATTGATGTTGCATTTAGCTATAAGGTCTTTGAGACTATGATGTGGCCATCTTTCTATCCCTAGTGTGGTGGTTTGAAAGAAAATAGCCCCTGTAGGGAGTGGCACTGTTAGGAGGTGTGGCCTTGTTGAAGGAAGTATATCACTGTGGGGAGTGGATTTTGGGGTCTCCTATGTTCAAGCTACACCCAGCATGACACATAGTTGCTTCTATTTCCTGCAGATCAATATGTAGAACTCTCAGCTCCTTCTCCAGCACCATGTCTGCCTTCATACCACCATGCTCCACTATGAAGATAATGGACTAAACTACTCTCAAACTCTAAGCCACCCCCAATTCAATTTTTTTCTTTTTAAGAATTGCTGTGGCCGGGCGTTGGTGGCTCACGCCTTTAATCCCAGCACTCAGGAGGCAGAGCCAGGTGGATCTCTGTGAGTTCGAGGCCAGCCTGGTCTACAGAGCGAGATCCAGGAAAGGCGCAAAGCTACACAGAGAAACCCTGTCTCGAAAAACCAAAAAAAAAAAAAAAAAAAAAAAAAAGAATTGCTGTGGACATGGTGTCTCTTCACAGCAATAGAAACCCTAACTAAGACACCTAGCACTCAGGATAGATCCTGGTTTCTGGTAGGTTCTCAGTGGCTAAAGCAGAGCCTGTACAAGGTGGGGCGCCTTTGGTTAAGAACCCACAGGTGGACTGCTTAATTTACAAGTGGACAAACACAATCTAAAAAAAAAACGATGTTTGGCATGTTTTTGATACAAGAGAAATACTGTTACTGGGCATGGTGGCACACGACTTTAATCCCAGCACTTGGGAGGCAGAGGCAGGTGGATCTTTGTGAGTTTGAGACCAGCCTGGTTAACATAACAAGTTTCAGAGCAGCCAGGACTACACTGAGAGACCTTGTCTCAAACAACAACAACAACAAACAAACAAAGAAACAAAAAAAAACCAAACAAACCCAAAAACAGAGAAAACTGTAATCATCTTAGAAACGAACTGGAGAAAATTAAAGTGACCTAATTTTACTCCAAGTGCATTTGCAAAGAATGAAGTAAACAAGACCATTTGTAATGAAAAGCAAGTAAGCAAAGAAAACCTAAGGCTGGGTGAGATCATAGCTAGAAAGCCAAGTTATTTCTCAAAATGATTATTTCTGGTATGACCTTCTCTTCAGCTAACTGATGAGACAATCACTTGCTTCCTCTAGTACAGAGACACACAGCCTTCCAGGGCTTATTTATAACCTCCTGTGAAGAGCAAGCAGTGAGGAAGAAAGCTGAATTACGCATTTTCCATCCAGTGCTTCCATGTGGCCTGGATGAAATGTTATTCCTCTTGGATCATGGTATCTCTTACATCTGAGCAAACTTACCTGGCTTAAGCGCCCTACCCTATAGGAAGTCAGTTTGGTGGTTTCTTGTACAGGGTGAAACCTGTGGCCTCTTGCAGAGTTGGTCAGTGGGCCATCAGTGGGATCTCTGTTAGCCCATTCTCCATCAGGGAGATGCATTTCTTTTCCAGGGCTGCGATCTAGGAGAGTTGCCAAGCAGCTAGAGTTAAAGAAACAAAAAACAAAATAAACCACAAAAAACCAAATACACAAAACCCCAGCAAACCCACAAACAACGTAATTCTTTCATGTGGCCATCTCCCCCTTTGTGCTCATTATGCCCGCTGCTGGCTGACCTGTTCTGAAACAGAGTCCGTGAGTGAGTTCCTGTGCCTTGGGCTGTTTCTTAGCTCTTGGAGTCTTAGTCAAAGCTTGATTTCAAGTAGCTGGCCACTCATAGCACTCAAAGAGTGGATGTGCACAATGGAATAGAGAAACTTGAGAAATGTAAGCTTTGTGCATGTAAAGCATTTGCAAAGGTTCTGTGCCCCCAGCAGAAAAGAACACCATGAAGTCCTCATGCTTCAGAGCGTTGTCTGGCTCTTTGACAGGATCTGTAGTCGTGGTTGAAAACTCTTAACGTATTTTCTTCAGATCTTCGGCTGGACTAATATGACCAGCCAGTTAGTAGAACTTGGTGTCCCTTTGCTTGGCTCTGTGTCTGAGTGAGCACAATTTCCCCTGACCAGCACTAACAATGGTGCCTACCTAGACAATGAAGGTCATTTTTCTTTTATATTGCTGTGAGGGTGTGAATTTGACTTCTGTGTTAGAGTCCCCAAAGAAGCAACTGTTGTTTTGTTTTCTTCTTTATTACCGAAATGAGACACTGTCCCCAGGTACCTTTGACAGTCTACAAAATGACCTTTGCATCACGGAGGCCTTTGAGATGATTGAATTGAGTTGACTGATTCTAAATGTTACACCATTAGTGAAAAGTGTCCAAGAATCACTTTGGGGACCTAGAAGAAATACGGTTTAATCTCAGTTGTTTGCCCATCATACGGTTGCTGTGGTGACTGTCCCTGGTGTCAGTTCTAGTGGAAAAAAAGCCACTGCTGGGGTCCACAATGTGATGTCCATCTCTTGCCTACTGCATTTCCCCTCTGCTGTTGCTGCCCAAGGCTGAGGGGCTCTCATCCCTGACCTTTGAGTCCCAGCAGCTTGTCGCCTCCTGACCTTGGCACTCCCTCTTTCTACTCCTCATCATCTACTCCTCTTTCTACTCCTCATCTACTACTGGGGAAGTAGTCAGTGAGTTAAATTCCTCTGACTATGTCAGAATCAACAGGTAAAATATATTTTTTTTCACTTTGAAATTACAGTACATTATAATTTTAGGTTTGTGTCATAAATAAACTCAAGGCAGATGGCACTTGTGTTCTTTTAATTTTATATCCTTGTAGCTAAAGTAAGTTTGGTTTATGTTATTGACACATGAGTGGTCTCCTTTCCCAGAGTAAGTTCATCATTGGAACCTCATGTCTATTTAACTATGCCACCATTGCTCTATCTGATTAGACGATGGAGGTCCGGTTGATACAGCATTCAAATTATGATCACTGCTCTGGCCATGGTGAGGAAGAGCTGTCCCAAAGAGTGCTCAGAGTCACTTGATATTAACTGGAAGAGTTTAACTGTAACCCTTATGAGGCGGCAGCTGAAGCTCTGACATTGAGAATAGCCCTTCTCAGTCATATGTCAGCACAGCAGTAATGTGGTACCACACACACGGCTGGTGTGTTGGGGCAAAGTAGACTGAGATGGGGGCCTTCACAGTTCCTCCATCCTTACACTTCCTGGAGAAAGTACAAAATGGCCTGTCAGGTTCTTCAGCGGAAAGCTGTCAAATTCCAAAAACAAAGCCCTTCCTCTGATGCTACATTTGAGGGGAGAATGATGTACTTACTGATGGTGGGTGGACAAAGGAGATAGAGGGGGGGTATACCCAATGAAAGCAGTTAGACAGGTCTGGATGTGGCTGGAGTTTTGTAGAGGAGGATGTGGGTAGCTCCTCTGCATTGCACATTGTTCAGGACTTGAGAATAATATAAGATAGGAACCTTGGTTGCCAGACTCTCTCTCTACTGGAACACTTCTGCACAGCCACAGGAGGTGGACAAAAGGGAAATTCTTGTTTGGGCTAGAACTTTTCATCGTGACTCTATTTTGGACTGTGTGGGTCACAAGTGGTAAGTCTGTAGCAGTGATTAACATTCTGAAAGTTGGATGTAATTTACCCTTAAAAATAACTTGGAACTAGTTTCATAATTATTTATAGGGCATTATTGCTCTCATTCAAAATCACTGAGGATATTTTCTTCTCACGGGAGAGAAAGAGTCTATATTGTGAACAATTTTTACTTTACCTTATCTATCCCATAGCTCAGAATAGGTGCCTGTCAGTATTAATCAGCGTGGCAATTGCCACTTATTAATTGTGCTTGTGATTTGTGATTTTATAGTTTTTAATTTACCCCACACTAAATTTTTAATAAGAAAGAAAGCAAGTATAAGCAAAGAAAGCCTATGTTATATCTCCATCTGTATTGACTATAACAGTGAACTGTAGTTGGAAATTTTCCTGTCCTGACCACCTGCTCCCTGTCCCGGTAGCTGCTTCCAAATTACTACACAGAGACTTAATATTATTTATAAATGCTTGGTCGATAGCTCAGGCTTGTTACTAGCTCTTCCACTTAAATTAACCCATATTTCTTATTTACCCTCTGCCACGTGGCTCATGACTTGTTACCTCATTTTTTACATGTCCTACTTGTTTGGCAGCTGACTCTGCCCTTCTTGATCCAGTATCCTCAGTTTGATTGTCCTGCCTAACTTTATCCTGCCTTGCTATAGGCCAATCAGCTTCTTTATTAACCAATGAGAGTAATACATATTCACAGTGTACAGAAGGATTAGTCTATGGCAGAGAACTTAAATGCTTCTCGGTGTACAGTAGTTCCAGGGATCATGAGCCAGAGGACTGACAGTCACATGTGTCACCAACAGTCTGCAGACATTTGGCCTCAAAGTTTTGAAAACAACTGTCTATTGCCTGCATGTCAGATACGGAGACTTCTTGGGAAAATCTGACTGTCTGGCTTTTTCTGAACACTTGGAAGGCATGGGATAATAGTTGCATAGTCCATGACAACTGATGTTCTCTGATGTGCTTCTCAGTTTTGCTCATTAGATGAGCATGCTATTCCACACAGCTGTTTCACAAGTACTGGCTGCTTTCTTTCTGTTTGTGTTGGGGGGTTACTATTTCTAACTGGGTCCTAGGCCAGAGGTAGACAAAGTGATGGATCCTGTTATCATTCATGTCATATATCAGCACAGTGTGTACGCTGTAATGTAAAATGTATTTTCTTTAATTTGAACATTGCCTTTCATTTCTGAGATATTTTGACATCTTCCTCTGGATAGGGGATGCACCGTCATTATATTTGCCCCATGACCCTCTGCTGTCCTCTTTTTTTCTCTCTGAACCCCCTCTTTCTTCCCACCTATACCATTAGAGATCATGACAACCTCTTCTGTAGCAAGAATTAACAGTCATCAGCCCCTCGGGAAGGGCTATGCCTCATGGGCTTCTCCTCTCTCTGGGATGGAAAGCTGGAGGGCCCAATCTTGGGCAGGTGTGCATAGCTGCTGTGTGCTCCTGTTGACAATGGTGATGCCATACATGGATGGCAGTGTTTCCTGACACTCTCCCCCATCCTCCAGCTTCTGGGATATTTCAGTGCTTCTTTTGTTGCAGAGATGTTGAGCCTAAGTCGCTTAAAAGTCTTAAGAAACTTTGATGATGAGAATGGGAAGAAATAGGACCGTTTTAATTAGAAGTTCTTTTTCTCTTTGATGACCATTTCTCTTTCCAGGCCTCTTATCCACCATCTGTGTTGCTAAGCTGAGCTGAGATCCATGTCTCCACTCTGTTGGTTTCTCCTACATGTACAGAATGTGGATGCTCGGCCAAGGCTGCTTTGGTATGAATACTGACTGCCACATATGAACTCTGTAGACACTTCAGAGCTTCTCTGCACCTTCATTTTGATCTTCTCATCAAAGATATGGCGATCGTTATAGAAACCACCTTGAAAGGTTGTCTTGATGATAAAAATGGGATAAACTAGATAGGGCAGTTGGCTCAGAATACATTTAAAAAATAAATCAGCTATTCTTACTTTGTAAACAGTTTGACATGTATTCTCATTTTATTGCAAATGAAATTCTTTTTTCACAATGCCAGGGATGAAACTCAGTGTCCCACACATGCTAAGAAAGAACTCTGTCATTGAGTTGCTACTGAAAGGTCTGAGGTTTGGGGCTCGAGGGTGACACTGAAGAGGACTGACTTTTTGGGTAAGGAATTTATTAGAAGAACTATTAATACCACAGGAAGACAGCATGGCAGGGGTTCTTGGGACAGCTTAGGCCCATGAGGCACAGTTGGAGGGGGGAAATCCCTTCTTGAAGGTTTCTGAGGAAGGGGCTCTCAAGACTTTTTCTGACTCCCAGATTGCAGGAAAAAGCTACTGGGTGTGTGTGTGTGTGTGTGTGTGTGTGTGTGTGTGTGTGTGTGTGTGGTGTCTTGCAGTGTAGGGAAGGAACATGTGACCTTGAAGATGGGGCAGTGGTGAGGAGAGCCTCTGCTGTGCCAATGGAGAGAGAGACTGCAGGTGCCCTCCCTTCGCCCCCCATTTTCTCCCCCCACCCTTCCCCCCAGCAGCCTCTAGGATGGGCTCCAGCACTGTCAGCAGCCGGGCTGTAGCACTCTGCCCCGACAGGTGCTTTCATGATCAACCCTAGAGCCTAAACGTTTCATCATGGGTCTTCAGCCCTTCTCTGTAGAATGAAGGACGTTCTCTTTGCCGAGTATCAGTATTGCAGTGGTGATCAAGCCGTTTGGCAGAAGGCTGTCTTCAAGGAATGCTTCTTTCAGAAATGAGTTTGATGAGGACAGATGTAAGTGTCCGTTTTCCAATTCCCAATTCCATGAATTCTCAAAGCCTTTGTAACTAGCTGTAGAGCTGTGGCTGAAAGACACCCAAAATATTAACTGATTCATATAGGAATGTACTTTGTCTTTGATATATGTCATGTTTTATAATTTGGACATTCTTTTTTAAAGATTCTTTTTGGGGGGTGTTGACATTGACTTGTTTGGGAGACAGAAAAGCAAGTTTACTCCTGTGCTTAAAACAATTCCATAAACAAATGCCTTTTGATCATCATCCATGAGATGAAGCATTAAGTTGGGAAGATGCTTTTGACAGAGATTTAGGATCATGCTCTTCCATCTTCCTGCTTATTTTTCCAGGTTAAAAAAAAAAGTGATTCTAAGCGGGAAGACATAGAGCTAATGTCATGAGAATTATTTCTTGGATTTGAATTCCAGTTTCTTGAACACAAGGGATCCCATACTGCTGAGCGACCTCTGTCCTTGTGAGCAAGTAGGAGGCGGCTCACTGTTGTAAACGAAGATGGAGGGTGGTGTGGCACACTTGAGGAAAATGTCCCTTCAAATGATTGCAAACACACAAATCTCTCTCAGCCCCAGGCGTCTCCACGTGGACAGTCTTGTAAATTGTGTCTGGCGGCCATTGTTCCTGCTGCTGCCTTCATTCCCGCCCTGTCTCTGCCACTTAGGTGAGGGCTTTTCACTCATCTGATAGAAACCCAAGTTATTCCTCCTGAGGCCAGAAGTATTCAGGGCTGCTTCACCCCAAAGTGCCCAGGAGTCTTTTCTGAAGAGAAAGGCTGTTGTTAGTCACAGTACAAGCCGGCCTGAACTGAGGACAGCAGGAGCCTGTGGTCACCAAAGGAAGGGGCCTTTCAGAGGGGTCCCCAGACTGTTTTAATTGCTAACTGGTAGGACATAGTTTGTGTAATGGCTCTTTCCCTGCCTCCAGCCTGTCCCAGGACTGCTCATCCTCAGCATGAGGCTGTCCTGTCAACTGTGATTAAACAAGAAGCAACAGGCCAATGACAGACCGCTGTCACCACCTCAGCAGGGCTCCAGAAAAACAAATGCCAATCGGAGCTGACAGGGAAGACTTTAAAGCCTCTGTTCTTTTAATTGAGGCCTTGGAACGCCTTGCTATTAGAGAAAATATGGTATGCATTTTCTCATTCCGTGTTTATTTACCCCTTTTCTGAGTAAACTTACATACACAGACCAGAGACATGTACTTTACCCGCTTACATTAGAAAAGTCAATACAGTATTTATCACTACTAAAAAATAAACTGCTTTAATTAAGTTTTAGGGTCAAAGATTTCAGATATTCCTGGGACCAGTTAATTGAGTTAGCTAATTATTATAAAAGTAGGTAGGATTTATAATTATTATTATCGGGGTCATAATTTAGGAATTGGTTTCTTCCTCACTTGTCGGAATTTATAAAGAATTGTTTGGCATAATTCTTTACCTTGCCACACAAAGAGGAAAAATTTAAATTATTAAATGAAAGTTAGGTTTCCAGTGTGACCCACAAATCTTTATAATCTGTAATGAGTTGACCTATAAGATTCTATAATTATAATAAGGCTGTAATATTTTCTTTCTTTGGAAAAATTAATTCCAAGTCATAATACCACATGCAACTTCCTACACAGATTCAGTACTGACAAAAAGAAGAACTTAGCTTTTCCCTTTGTGTGTGAACTGCTGGGAGAGGTTTTCTTCTTTCCTGCCACTCAGAGCAGTACGGGGCCATTCTGCTTCACTTTCCTCTTTCGTGTGGTGACATGTGAGGACTTGTGCAGGGCCTCATCTGATGGAGATGGCATCAGGAATCAGCTTCCTGTCTGACTTCCTGCGTCACCATCTCTGGGGAAGGGAGTACACTGGTCACCTGGCTAGGACAGAAACTGGGTCCCGGCAGGTGAAGACAAATGGAGGTTCCTACACTGGGCTAGGATGCTCCAAAGACAATCAGGTTAGAGACTCTGAGGGTGACCCTGAGTCCGAGGGGCCGTGGCTGGATGTTAAACAGCACTGAGCGTAGTGCTAGGCAGAGATGGTCTGAAGAACAGAGACCAAAAGAGACGGTAAAGTGGTAAAGTGTACACCCCTGTGCTACTACAGATTTTACAGAGAGCTTTCCGATTTCCCAGTTTGTGTACTGTAGCGGTCTCACAGATGGCTTTTAGTACGTTGAGGCACAGTGCTTCTTAATTTAGTCAGAATTTCATTATACAGAGATGTTTATTGTAGAAATAACAGACATTTTTAAAAGAGAAAAATTCTAGTTGTAAACTCCTACCCACAGTTGGAGTTATTTTTTTTAAATTTATTTTATATTCCTTTGTATTGCCTATCACTTAACATCTTAACTTAGCTATTTTTAATTGTTTTAGCAATTGTTTACTGTATACTTATTTATATTTAGGTGTGTGTGTGTGTGTGTGTGTGTGTGTGGTGTGGGTGTGTGCATTATGCATGCTCACACCTGTATGGAGGTGCATGCCTGTGTGTGGGTGTCTGTGCATGTGGAGTTGTCCTCAGTCATTCTTCATGTCGGTTAGGCACGGTCTCTCTCTCTTTTTTTAAATTTTCAACAATAACTATTTTTTTATTTTTATTTTATGTTTTGGATGAGAATCCCCACAGGGTCTCTGATGAACCCGGAAATCACTGCTTTCTCTAGTGAATCTGTAGTCCCAGTAGGCCTTGATACTTGCAAAATGGATCTTTCTGCCTCTGCAAGCCAGGATCTGCTGTCTCTTCAGGGAGACCTGACTTTTATGTGGGTGCTGGGATCCAAGCTCTGGCTTTCACATTTGCGTGGCAAGTGCTTTGTGTCCTGAACCATAGCCACACTAAAGATACAAATGGTTTATATCCCTGTGTGTAACTAAGGCGTTCTGAATTTAATGTAACTACATTTAAACACAAACAACACAGTTATTGTATTTTAAAATGCTTTACAATGCTTTCTTCATTCCCTTTATTCTCTTTTGTGTGCGTGTGCGTGCGTGCGTGTGTGTCTCTGTGTGTGTGTGTGTGTGTGTGTGTGTGTGTGTGTGTGTGTGTGTGTGTGTGTAGCATCGCCTTCCTGCCTTCATTCATGTAAAACCAGTCAGAGTTCATTCCCAAAGCTTGTGCTTTCTTCAGTCAATTCCTAAAACTTTCTGGAAGATCAGACAGACTCAGGATTCGGTCATCTCTTCACTCATTCAGGTCCAAGTCTAGGCTGTAGGAATGTAATCATTAAAAAAGTCATGTTTTCTGCCCTTCTAGCCTTTAGTTCTTTAAGTCAGAATACAAATTAAAAAGACAAATTCCAGGGCAATTCTCCTGATGCCCGGAAAATTCATGAGCATTAATCATGTTGGAATCCTTCCCCTGCTCCCCAACTCTCTGCTTTCTCATTTGCATCCAGGCAACCGCAATTAGTTCTCAGAGCTGAAAGTATGACACAGGTGAAGGGTGGGTTTTCTCTGACAGTGTAATTGTCTATAACTTTCACCATTGCCCCTGGTCTACAGTAAGCAGTATTCGTCTGGATAGGACTGTGTGATGGTAGGTCTGCTGCTGTCAGGAAAACACTCCAAAGGTCCTGCACACGGCATTCATCAGTGACTAACTTTTACTGGACCCATGTGTTGATGTTGACTTGAGAAACCCAAATATCTTGCTGGTGAAATAGGATGATTTAGTAGATAGCACATCAAATTGGTAGGTTAGAAACATCCAAGTCTAAATCTATTTTTTATCGGTACCTGGTTTTACTTTTTTACTGCGGAAGCCTTCTGTTTACTCATCTGCAAAATGACTGGCTGTGGTAGGTAACAGTTAAATCTCTCAATGTCAGGTAATTATTGTGTAACAGACCACACCGAATACTAGCGCGCGCAGATACAATAAGCATTTCTGATTGTCCAGGAGGTATCTATGGGCCATCTGGGTCCTTCAGCTGATGTGGGTTAGGCCTTCCTGGCTGTGATTGGGTCTGCTTTGGCTTCTGCAGTCAGCTAATGGAGTGTCTAGGGCTCGCTGTTGGATAGGACCTCACACTCTTGGCTAGATGGCTTGTTACTGATGGAACAAGATGACATTGTGCATTTCTTACTGTCCAGCAGGGTCACTTGGGCTCATTCACATGACCCTTGCACACATTTTGGAGAGTGAGCAGATATACAGGAGGCCACTTGAAGTTTGTCAAGTATTACCACATTCTGTTGGCCGAAACAAATCTCCAGGCTAGACCAGACTCAAAAGACACAGAAATGGACTCCAAATCAAATAGCAAGACGTAGGGGCTGGGAAGGGTGTGGAATTAAAACCATTTTGCAATCAATTTACTGTAGGCTCTTTTAGTCTTTAACTTTTCTTTCAACCTGTGACCTGATTGGTTCCTTGACTATCTCCCAGTGAATTTGGCATGGAAAGGAACACAAATGAGAAAAATAGCCCGTGACTATATTGAAGACACTTTACCCAATCAATATAAAACCATTTTCATTTTCCAAACAAATACAAGATAACAGGTACCCCCAAAGAGTTAGAACTATGATTAAATAGACAAGCCTCATCTGTTAAGAAATTGAAAACATTTCAGAGCGATCTCTTTGGGAGGAGTTGGAGACTTGTGTAAGTTGCAGGATAGAGAGAAATAAGCATGGGCTGGAATTGTCTGCTAAGCCTTGAAGGCTGAGTTGTCAGTGTGGAGATCAACACTAATCAGATGCTCTTTTCTTTATAAATATCTACTATTTATATGTAGAAAGGGTAAAAATTACTTTTATTAAGAAAGGGAAAGAAACTGTTGTTGAATAATTCATCTTAAAAACTTATTTTTAGCTAGTCATTGAGTTATGTGTCTAAAATCCTAACATTCTGAGGATCACAAGTCTGAGGCTACCTTAGTGTGCATAGTGTGTTCCCAGTCAGCCACAGCTATATAGCAAGAACTGGCCTTAAAAGAGAAACAAAACCAACCAACCAACAAACTAAACAAACAAACGAGAAGCCTTTTATTTTGCGTAATGGAGAAGCTTTATCTTAGATATGGACTCTCCATTATTTAAACTATTCTTATAAGAATGCTTTATTTTTCCAAGAGCTTCTACATATTTTAGGCAGACACGCTTTTGAATAAACAGGATTATTTTTGACCACCAGAAAAGGCGTCTTAGCTGGCCACCAAAGTCTATTTCTCCTTGTTTTAGCTTCTAGCCTCTCTTGCAGCTCAAGGTGTTGTCTGAGTTCCCTGTACTGGGGTGTGAGTGGGAAAACATGTGCCACTTGCTGTCTTGTTCCCTAAACCTGCTGCCGCACACTCCTCTTCATCTCTTTCTTTCTTTTTCTTATCTAGCTCATTGGGTTGGCCACACCTAGCATGACTTTGGAAGCCATAGGTTGACTTTGGAAGGGCCATTGTGCACCTGGGTTCTTACATGACTGCCTGTAGTAGACCCTCTGTCATATACAACATCTGTCCTAGGACATTAACCAAATGAGACATATCCCTTTACATAGGGAAGCTGTTTGTTTCACAAGTATAGTCTGCCCTAACTAATGTAGCAAATAGCCCATTCGCTTGAAAAATCAAGGCAGGAAAACATAATTACTTTCCAAGGTTATGGTCCCTGTCCAGCACCGTACAAAGTTGGCTATCTCTTGTGTGTGAAAGGCTAAGCTCTTTGCTGATATTTCTGCTTCAGGGAACTCAGAATTTGTTAGGAAAAGCAGGCTTCTAAGCAGATGACTATTACACAGTGTACAAGGTAAATGAATATATCACAGAGGACTCATTATCCAGGAACTCAAACAAGAGGAAATTCTTTTTCGATGGCAGTTCAGAGGTAGCTAGGCAATTCAGAAGTAAGCTAGGTAGCTACCTCTCTGTAGATGGTTTAATAACACGGATATATGTGGTTGGTATTGAAAATTGTTATTATACATCACATTAATTGGCAGTTACTATGTACTAGACTCAATCTCTATCCTTAATTGTAATAACTACACACACAAAATACAGATGATATTTTTCGAGATAAAGAAACTGAGGCATACAGGGTAAGAGGCAATGGAGGTTCCCATAACTAGGAAGTGAGTCACTTGGGCTTTGAAACCAGATAACCAGAGTGTAGGCTGCTACTCGCAATGCTTAGATCAGCAAGCTGATTATGTAGTTGACTTTGTTGACAGGAACAGACACAGATTTACTGATCTTAGAGGACATTTGATGTTTTTAGAGTATGTTCTTTCAGCCCATAGGCTGAGGTTGTAACCTCACACTCTGGCTGATCCTTCTTATGCCATTGTATGTTCCTGTGATATCAGTATTCAGTAAAAGAGTTCTCTGACATTTTGTGAGTTTCTGTGATCATTAGAAGGTAGTACCTGTTCAAACGACTCAGCGATGGGCTGGGGAGACGGCTCGATGGGTAGGATGCTTATTAGTATGCCAACATGAGCATTTGAGTTCCCATCTCCAGGCCCCACATGAGAAGCTGGATGTAGTGGCACACATCTGTAACCCCACACCAAATCACATGGGGATGGAGACATGGATCCCTGGAGCTTGCTAGCCACCTAGTCTAGCAAAATCAGTGAGCTCCAGGTTCAGTGAGAGACCTTTTCTTAAAAAATAAGGTGGAAATCAATCAAGGAAGACACCTCGCATGAACCTCTGACCTACATACATATGCTGACACACACTCACACACGACACATGTCAGAGGTAACAACTGTCCAGGTGTTCTCTTCCCAAGATGATTTTTATGAGTTTTTTTAACTATTAAGCATGTGTAGTGTTTGACCCTTGTCTATACTAATGGCCTGCCAAGTGACCTTCTACTGAACAGAGACACAGTGATGACGCCCTGTGTAGAGTCGATGCCCCTGGACCTCTTCCATCAGAAGCAGCTACTCTGCAATGCTTCCTCAGACAGAGTCTTTACATTTTTCTCTCTCTTCAGTGCTTCAAGAGGGTGGGTTTCCCAGAGAGGGCCTACAATGGTTTTTACTGAGTTATTTTTGCTCTTCTCATTTATAATATTCACACAGTGCAATTTGGTTTGGCAAACATGAATCTAATCTAAACTTCACATTCTCTTTTTCTTGTTAGGCTCAATGGGAATGTGGGCAGTGCCATTTTTATAAATATCAGCTACATTTCTTTTTCATTTTTATTGGTGTTGGACCCTTTGTCTGAGACTTACAACATAGGGAGTTTCTAGTGGAGATAATTTTAGTTTTCCTTAAAGCATTGTGATTGTTGTTTTTCTCCCCCTTTGCCTGTGGTGAGTTTTCTTTTGCAGAGGAAGGTAGCTGGGAGTAGATTCTGAACACCCCATCAGCTGCCTGCGGGATACCTCTGACTTTTGAGTCAGGAAGCTAGGCAGGCACTAAAATATTCTTGGAAATCCTCTCTCCCTGGGGCCATTTCATCTGGCTAACTCTGCACCTTGTCGAGTCTGTGAGGGTATGTTGTGTGCATACTCTCTAGCAATAGAGAACAAAAGCAGGAAGCGGGCAGTGTCAGCTTACTGATGTTGGCAGTTCTTCAGTGGGAAATTTAGATGTAAATTGTGATCCAGGTCGGATCTGCTGCCTGTACTACAAGAAGGGGCTTGAGAGCGCAGCAGGGCTGACAAGGGAGAATTGTGAACTGCAGGCTGCCCTTTTGTTCCTTGAACACAATTGCCCCAAGCCTTCAAGAATGAGTTCAGTTTTTTTTTCAATCATCAGACATTCATCATATTTGTTCCAACGATGTTCCCGAGGTCAGATAGTGAATGAAGAACCAGGGCTTTTAATTTCCATGACTGGGTCTACTTCCCTACTACCTCTGGAAACTGTCCAGGCCTCTGTTCTCTGTGACAATACTAGTTAGGGCTTCTGGAAGGCTTGGGTTGGTGCAGGGGATAACACTGTTTCTGTTCTGTGATGGAGCTTGCAGCTTGACTCTCCCATTTATCAATGAAACCTTCACAAAGTTGCTTACTCTCTTGACTTCTGATATCACATCTCAAGTGGGGAGAGGAATGTGTACCTTTTAGGGCCTTTCAAACATTAAACAATGTGAGGAATAGACGAAGTCCAGAATGCATGTGTATTGGTGACATGGACACAACCATATCAAGGACTCTAATGCCTCAGACACATAGGAATGGCAAAACTGTCCCCAAATGAGACTCAGAGGGACAGCAAATCCTTCCTTTAGTTCAGGTTCAAGTGCTTGTTAATGATTCATCTGTGTGTACAAACAATTGATCAGGGTGTACAAAAACCAGCAACTGTGACTCTCTCCTCTGGCATGACTCCCACCTGAGATTGCTCCTCCACAGAGATCTCCCCCTGACCTCCTCCTGATGCACATAATAGTGTGGTGAGTTTCTTGGTTACATCCTAGGTACCATCCATTGGTACCATTGGAATGAGCCCACCCCACCCCACCCCAGCTTTTCTCTATGTGTGTCTGTTGTTTCCAAGTGTCTGCTGTTTCTTCATTCCCTCATTACCCAGTCAGATTCCCAGGACCAAGCCATGGAGGGCTTGGCAAAACAAGGCAGTACCTGGATATCGTCAAAGCCAGGTCTAGTACATAGCCGCTGCCCGTCAAATTCTAGTTGCAGTTGTATTCAGTGCTTGTCACCTGTAATCAAGCCTCAGGACTGGATGGTGCGGGCAAAATACCTACAAAGGCCCAAAGATTGACCTCACTGCTGTTTAATGACACCACTTTTATTAGACATATATATTATATTACCGTTAGATCATTTTTCTTCTCACTGTTATTTTCATGAATCAGCGTAAGCAATTCTGGGTCCCACCTGAGTGGATAGTCTGTGTGGCATAGTGGGAAGAGTGAGATTCAGAGGCGGAGCAGTATCTGGCTTTGCATTCTGGTCCTGCCATCTATTAGTCTTGACCTTTGGAAAGACTCAGTTTACTCGTGCCTAGGCTAGAGAGAAGACAACAAGGTTAATGTAAGTAAAACTCATTTACTTCTCCCTAAAGTGGAGGCAAGAGATGACAAAATGCTGCCATATCCTTTTTAAGGTGTTTTCAAACGTTGTCTTGAGCTCCCACAACCTCCCAACAGGGACCTCGTTTCTCTCAGCATCCTGTTCTTTTCCTCCACAGTGCTTAGTTCAGTTGGTATTCATGTGCTTATTTGCATGTGTGTGTGCTACGTCTCTCTTCCCTGTGGCTCGGTGTTTGCTTTATTCTCCATTCCACTGGCATACTGTTGGCGCTCAATAAATCTTGGCTAAATGACCAGATGAAAGATAGGACAGCAAGAAAGGATAGCGGCCAGCAGCGCTGGCTCTCCTCCGTACCCCCGTAATCATTTATTTGTTGCTTCATTTCATATTGCTTTTTCACATCACCTGTTGTCTTGTTAATTAGCTCTTGTAAAATGGCTAATTATTTTCATATCCCCTCCAATAGGTAGTAAGGCCCTTAAGTGCCCATGCCACAGATGAGAGCTCACAGATTGTACAGTGCTTTGCATAGTAATTATTTGTTGACTAAATGAACCAGGAAAATAAGAGGATTCATTCTGGGGGATTTCACTAAAGATTATAACTTTGGGAACATGTCATGAGGTCGGAGTGTATTTAGAATGGTGTCACTGTTGTTTCCTGTCTAGTTCTATCTGTTCTACCGATTACAATGCAATCGTGATCATTGAAATTTACAAAGACGAGATCGGGGGCAAGCCAGATGGCTCAGTAAATAAGGGCATTTGCTGCCATGCCTGATGACCTGGAGTTCGACCCCCAGGACTGACATGCTGGAAAGAGAGAACTGACTGCCTCAGGTTATCTTCTGACTTTCATTAGAACACTATGTGCATGTGCATGCGCGCATGCACGCGCACACACACACACACACACACACACACACACAAATAAATAAATGTAACACATTTTTAAAAAGAAGGATGAAGCCAGATTGATCCTCTGGCCTTATCTTTCTTTGTGTGCTTCTCTCGGGGGTTCTGTGTTTGGCCAATTGTGGTCCCACTCCATCCTATGATGAAGTTGCTCTGTATCTTGATTCCTTATGCAGGTCTCTGTCTTTGGAGAGCTGCCCTTTATCTTCCTCTTGGATTTCAGTATCCTCGTCCCTTTCTCTCTTCTGTTTTTAGCTTCTTTCTTTACTGTCCTGTCTGTAGAGTTAACTGTATTCAGGTCCACAGTGGACCAGCTGCCTTTGGAGTTAACTGCATCCAGGCTCACAGTGGACCTGCTGCCTTTGGAGTTAACTGCATCCAGGCTCACAGTGGATCAGCTGCCTTTGGGTCCAGGCACTCCTTGTGGATAGATTGAACCTTCTTGGTGCTGTTTCTGCTGTTTTACCTCCAATCTCAGCTGGACCTTGCTGCTGGGGCCAGTCTTTCATTAATTCTTAAAATATTCCCTATACAATTCTGTTTTCCTGCCCACTTATTCCAGGGAGGCTGAGTAGTTTAAAGTACTTTTTCTGTGGCCACAGAGCTTATGAGTGTCATAGTGAGAATTGAAACTCAGAGACTCTGGCTCCTTCATCATTCATACTCATTACCACCACTTAATGTGTTTTATATGTGCCCACATGACCTCCACAAACACATGGGATGATGTTTTAATCATTTTTCTCTTCCTAAAGAGAAAGTTGCTGTGATGGCTGATAAAACATTGAAATATGATCATTATGGTTTGGGTATGAAGTATCCTCTCAAAAGGCTTGGTCCCAAATGATAATGCCATTTATCAGGGTTCTAGTAACTTTAGTAGGTGCCATCTATCCTGGCTTCCTTCAGTGATGAAGTACGATGTGGAAGTGTAAACCCAACAAACCCCTTCCTCCTCAACTTGACTCTACGTCATGATGATTCATTGCAGCAATAGAGTAACTAAGACACCATCTAACTGGAAGAAGTCAGAGAATTTTGTTCTTGGTCTCTTGGTGTTTTGTCAATGGTTTCCTGTCCACCAGGAAGTGAAGAACAGCCTTTACCAAGTGCTACCGCCACCATGATGCGTGTGGCCAAGCACCACAGACTAAGCAGGAGATAGAATCAAACTCACCAACATTGAGTTGTTTCTGTCCGAATACATGTGACAAGAAGTGGGTGGTGTCTAAGAACAGCTTCAGCGGGAGGATGGAAGGACTCAGAGCATACTGTGGTGCTTTTATCAGATGTTTCTGTTTTGATCTTCTGCCATATTTTCTGTTCTTGAGACCACTGCTGTTCACAAGCTGTTTTTCCTACCATGTCGCTATTCTCTCCTGACTGGAAAACAGAAAGGTGACATGTAGCTGTGGAACTGTCACCTGCAGTCCTCCACCAGAGGACCTCTCCAGCACCTCAGTGCCGCCCTGGTGTTGGCCCCGCCCCTTCCTTCTTTACAGACTGCTGGTAGCACCCTGTTTCCTGCCGAATTGAATGATGACTCTTCCACCTGGTCTCAAAGTCCTCCATAACGCAGTCTCACCCCACCCTTCTGTCTCCACTTACCCTGTAACGCTTGTCAGGCTCTCTTATGCCCACGCTTTTTCTCATTTTACCTCCCAAATCTACAGTAGCCTCCCTCTATTTTCCCAGCTAAAGACCGCTGAGTCTTGATTCTGTGATCCAGGCTCCTCCTGCAGCCTTTGGTGGCCTTGATCCCTGGCTTGTTCTGTGGGTATCCTCTTCCCTTCCCAACCCTCTGTCCCCCACTGCATTTCTTCCCTTCCCGAGTCTCCGCCACCTCTTTGTCTAACGGTGGTGTTTGACTTCTACACATCTCTTGACCTTCCAGCTGGCCGCCAGTGGGCTTATTGTATCAACAGCGGTAAAAGTCCTACCCTGAGTAAATGGTTTTAATCAAATAGAATCCCCCAAGATAACTTTTTTTTATAGCCAGTGCATATTGTTTACAATAGAGAGGGAAAGAAGGCATTTTAGAAACATTTTCAGTAGATCTGATATGAACATTGTCCTTGTTTAACCAAATAATTTAATTATGAAAACAACACAGCCTTCGCGATTTCTAATTAATTCATTGATAACACTTTCTCTGACCTAGATATAGCTGTTAAAAGGAAAACAAGTGTAAAATGCTTTGGAAATGTGGCTATATTTAGCTTGGTAGATAAGCTGAATTTTGAGAACACAACTTTATTGAGGTATAACCGTGGGTTAGGATCCAAAGAAGATGGCTTAGCTGCCCTCTGACATTGAAAAGTCAATTCAAAAACAGAACCTTTTCCTCTTTTCTTTAGCAAAGGCATGCATTTAGTTTTAAGTCAGTTTTCTTTTTGAATAGTGTTTTGGTAATGCTTAGCTTATCTTTTTTAAAAACAATCACCACTAAAATCCCATCTTCCCGTTCATTTTCTCTCTTGTGACCTTCTTGTTGAAGAGGCCTTCATGCTTTAAGATGGTCTCTTCAAAGTGTCATTGTTTTGGGTTAATTTTACAGGTGGACGTATGTAAAATATTTGCCCTTGAAGTCTGTGCTGGTTGTAGTGATTTTTCTAAAAGTGAGATGTGGATTGTGACGTGTTCATTTTTAGATGATTGTGACTCTTAGTGCACAGCTCAAATCTTTAGAAGTACTGGCTTTGTGGTCTATTCACTCAACACAATTTCTGGCTGGGGGTCTCCAGGCTGTGTGGTGAAAGGGCCAGCAACACCCTAATCCTTCTGATGGATGCATCCTGTTGTCTTCTTGGAGTTTTACCACTGGATGATCTTTCCCAGCTTTTCTAGGTCTTCAAGCAGATGATGTCTCTGTGTGTTGAGTCTTGACTAGGTGCTGGGAGATAACCTTGCCCCTTACCCTTCAGCCCTTACTTTGGCTCTTTTAAGTGGTGCCATCTCTCTAAAATTGTCTCTGGTCCCCTGCCTTGACCATGGACACAAACCTTCTTCCCTAGAAAATTCTTGGTACCTCACAGAGTGGCAGTAGAGAAGAAGGGACCAGATTCTACTCCCAGGACCTTTCTTCCTGTAATCTTTTTATTCTTTATGATGCTAGAACTCCCCTCCCTTTTCACTCCCATCTCCAAGAGGTTGCATGTCTTTAGACAGGAAGGAACTTGTAATTAAAATTATTAAGCAAACTATCTCTTGAAATTATTTAGTAAGGGCGTGCACTTATTATTTGTTTGTTTATTTTCAATGTTTTTTTTAGAAGAGTCTAGTAAATAGCTCAAGTTGGCCTCAGACTTGTCATCCCCCTGCCTCAACGCTCTAAGTGTTGAGACTGTTGTCAGTGTTAAGAATCCTTTGACCCAGTATACTTCATTTTTATTCAGTGCATGTCTTCGTATAAGGTGCATGAAGCTAAAAAACTGTGTTTGCTGAATAGTGATGGGAAGGAGCAAATCCTAATAGAGAGAACTATGAGCTTTTCCAAGTCATTCTCGCTTTGTACTGAGTAGCTTCTATTGAAAACATTATTTTGGAGAGCCATCTTGGCCAGAGATGACAGGCTGGCTGAAGCAATAAAAACAGTTCTATTTGTGCTGTCCTGCTTCTGCATGTGCTAATAATTCTTACTCATGTTGCTGGTTGGTGACTGTGCACTCTCAGTTTTCCTTGTACAGCTGGTGTGCTGGGCTCTAGGTGACTAACTCTTGATCACCATGTCTCTTAGTGTCTCCAGTGGCCCAGTGTTTCACAGAGCAGGCAGCTACATCGGTGAGAGCAGAGCAGCGGCTTCTGTTATATTTTTAGGACCAGTCTCTGATGCTTAGCTTCTCGGAGTGAGCCTTGTGTTTCCCAGGAGCGCTTTGTAAATTGAATTTTTCTTCATTTACCGTTTCAGTTTAGAAATGTGTTGGTTCATGTTCTCAACTGCAAGAAATCTCTGTCCACTCAGGTCATGTAAGTTACCTTACTGTTTATTTAGGACCTTCCAACACACTTATGTCAATGCGTCTCTTCCACATTTGGTGTGATTTTTGGATCCTGCTTAATGAAGACTTAAATTCCACTTGAACATACAGGAGGATTATGTATGTACACAGAAGATAATGATGTGGTGGCCTGATGGATGGCAGTACTTCTTACCAAAGATGGCAGAGTGTGCAAGAGTCCCATGCCATCCCTGCTCAATGCCACAATATCCCCTGTGTTCTGATAGCCAGAAGTGATTGTCTATCTTGGATAGAACCAATATAGAAGTGAGGGAAAGATAGAAGGGTTTTTTCACTTAGCTGTCTCACAAATGCTGAGCATACCAGTTGCCTAGTTATCTTGGCTGAGTACTCCTGGACTTCTTCATGTAGCCTGGAATATAATTTGTCTTGGAGATAAAATGACAGGATTATAAATCTTTAACTAGACTCTTTTAAGCCCAGTAAGATGGAAAGCTGCATTAGGTCAGGCATTTCAGGCAAGAGAAGGAGTCTAAATTGTGAGCCATTTGCTTGAAATGAGAATACCTGGGTAGGAATTGTTGGGATGGATGTTTTTTGATCGGAAGCAAAACATAAACCCTAAATGTAAATTACTGATTCTCTCCTAGCACCTTCAGAATAATGCATTATGTTCATGCACAGGCTGCGGTATTATTGAGGCAGAAAGGCATTACTATATGTAGTAATGTGCTGTGAAGATTTTCATTATTGCATCTCAGCAGGCTTGGTTTTAGGCAGAATGATGAAGTAGGTGAAGTCAGCCTTCGTTACCCATTACTTCCTGCAAACACAGCCGCTTCTCTCCGTGGGCTCCATCTTGACGTTGCCCAGTGATTTTGTTCTTTATCTCATTGATTGGGGGCTATTTTTGTTGCTGTTGGGGCCTGATGGTAGGGTCCCACTTTGGGCATTTTATTACTAATATTTCTGACTTTTATTAGTGAACACTTGATCTGTCCCTGCCTCTGGGTGTGTGCTCTGCATGTATTCCTTTCTTCTGGGGACACACACACACACACTCCTCCATTGCCCTGACCATGAGTTCCACTCTCTTGTTCTTCCCTCTTTGGTATCACATTTTTGTCCTCCCTCAAATGATATGTACTCTGGAACAAATTTACTACACATGTGCTAACATTCCATGATTTAAAGGTCTTAGCATCTTTAAGAAGACAGTTAAGTTGAACAGTCTAACCAGGGTAATACTCAGCCATACCTCTCTGTTGAATGTTCTATCCTATTTAATCCTTACAACGACTTCCAAAGGTGAGGATGATGATCTCCAGTTTATAGATGAGAAGGCTCAGTGGGGAGAGACTGAGTAGATCTCTCTAAGGCCTTTGGCCAGTAGTTGCTAGACCTGGGGTGTGAGCCTGGAGTTGGCTGTGCTTCTCCCTATTCTGTGCTTTCCATGGGGGCCAATGAGAAGGACATCAAGAGGGTGGAAGGAGAGAGAGGGACAAAGTGGCTGAAGTGGAGGGGAGAGCCTTTTCTTTATCCTTCATTTTGTCCGACTTCCGCATTGTCATAGGGAGTCATATTAGTCTTAACTGCTTATCACAAAGGAAGTTTAGGATAAAAGAAGAAATGGTAGATTGGTTATTGGATACATCGGACTAGGAAGTGGGTCTCTGTAATGTAAAGCCTAGCTGGTTACATCAATCTTAAGATGGAAGTATCTCTATACTGAACAGAAGATAATGCTGTTACCACATCTTTTTCATGCCATGCACGTTTTACTAGAGGGACTAAGGATTTCCCCCTCCCATTTAAACAAACAAACAAACAAACAAACCCAAGCAAACAAAACCTTTTATCTCTTGGTTCACTTAAAAATAAAACTTATTTTCTATCGAATTGAGTGTATTCTCTTCTGGTTGCCTTTGACATTCTTTCTACCTTAGACCAGCTCACTGGAGAGACTCCCAGGAGACTTCTGGAATGGCAGCTTCTCCAACTGGGTGATCTGTCACTGGTACAGTCTTTCTCGGGGTGGCCTTGACTGTGAGCGTGTGGCTGTCAGGGCTCCGGCACCAAACAGATCACACTCCTAAATTGACCAGCTTGAGAGAGTTTAATAAAGGGATTCTTTCAAAGGTGATGGCAGGGCATTACACAGGGAAATGACAGGAACAATGCAGTTCCCCAGGGCTAGTGACGACAGAGAGCCAATATTAACCTTTCATCTGAAAGGGCGAGGGGAGGGAGTAATGATCCGGACCTGGTGGTTGAGAGGTTTGCTCTGTTGGAGCTGTGACCTCCTGGGCAGAACTTAGTGCATGGCAGAGAGGGAGCAGAGGCTAGGCCAGGCTCTCCCTCTGAGCTGCGCTTTCCTCCTTTGGCTAAACCCTGCTGCATGCCTGCTCAGGAGGTCCACATGGAACAGTGATAAATGGAGGAGCTCAGGAGCTCTCACTCACGTGCCATAACCACACCCCTGCCAGATGCTAGATGGTTTTCTCTTGGTGACTGTCATTTTCCAAATCAATAGCATTGAGACCTCAGCCACTCAGACATCAGTGAGTTGAATGTCAAGTGCTGTATTGACTCTCGGAAGAATTTTTATGTTGACTTTGACCAAATTAAAAACATCAACACTGGCTTGGTTTTACCTAATTTCAAAAATGAAAGGATTCTCCCCACCCCCTGGTACCTTACTGTTATTTGTGAAATATGACTACTTCACATATCAATATTTATAAAAATTGGTAATGTCAGTTAAAGAACTGAAAACCAGGGTATCTACAATGTTACAGAATCCTGAACCTGGAAGGAGTTTCCATTCTCTCTCATGCTCTCTTCTCTCCTCTTCCCCCTCTCCATCTCCTTTGCCTCTTTCCCCAGTTCCCACCACCGTGTGTGTGTGTGTGTGTGTGTGTGTGTGTGTGTGTGTGTGTGTGTG
>CABHPH010145010.1:0-30466 GCA_902168325.1 Peromyscus nudipes | reverse complement strand
GGGTGCACATTTGAGAAGCTGATAAGGGACTCGGGTTCTATGAAAGAACTCAGGAAGGATGCTGCGAAACAGTGAAGAGAAATAACCTAGAGGAACGATGGCATCTAAGGAGACGAGGGACTCATTGCTGAGAGCAAAGTGCATGCCTGTGGCCTCACGTCACTGCCCAGCACTGCTGCAGAAAGGCTGTTAAAACACGTTCAATCCAAGCTAGGCAGAAGTATCGGCAGACGATATGAAAAAACCCAAATTAGGTGACAGAAATGAGTATGAAGGTGAAATGCATTTGAAATAGCTCTTTTTAAAAAATCCCTTGAAGGTGATCACCAGGGACATGTCTCTGACTGTAATTTGCCTGCACAATGATCTGTGCTCCGAAAGTAGATTTGACTACAGGACTGACAACAAGAAGAAAAATCTTGCAGCTATTTTTACTTCCCCCCACTTTGACCTCTCTCCTTTTAAAATACGGGGACAGAAGCATAACATTCAGACTAAAGGCACAAGGACAAGAGACAAAGAAGCCAGAGTAGGAACCCAGGCTTCTCACTTCTTCTGGATTTATGTCCAGTGAATTCTCCTATCTGTCTGTCTGTCCTACAAAACAGAGTCCAGGCTGAGGCAGGATTTGCCTCCCAGGCTATGGTAGAGCAACAAATCCTGAGACAGAGGCTAAGTGTTTGTGAAGCGCTTCAGGACAGACAGATGGTTTGCATGTACTGCCTGACTTGCAGAGCTGGAAGCAGCCAGAACCTGCTGTCACTTGGTGTCGGCCATGAGGAGATTCTCAGGGCTGGTGTCCATTCCCAGAAGCCTAATGCAACACTCCTATGGGGTCTGTGATATGTCTACCATCACCGAAGGTCAACCTCGAGGTGACAAGGCACTGTGATAGGTTTGCTGGGGTTGTGTGCTGTGGCCCGGTGCTTCCGGAAGCTTTGATTGGCAAAGAAAGAGAGAAAGGAAAGCAGAAAATGTAGGGCTTGCCTTCCCGAGCCTAGGGCTAGTCTTAGAGCCCGGAGTAACTTCACTACGGATGGCAGAGCCTGGGAAAGAGCACTCTCCCGGTTTTGTTCAGCTGAAGGAGAGCAGAGAAAGGATCTTGGGGACAGTGAGATACAGGGCAGAGGGGGCTGGATGCCAGTGGCTGCTAGGGGTGTTCCCAGCTCCGTAAGTTTGCTTCTCCTAAAATTATTGACCTGTTCTCAAAGGCTGCTGACTGTGAGCCTCCGGATTCAAAGCATCTGCTTGGGGGTGCTTCCTAATATTATCAGACCCCCCCCTTTTTTTCTAAATTGTGGATTAGGAGTAATAGTCAAAGGTCTATTGATTGAAAGTGATAAGAGGTTTTCAGCACAGTAATTTTAAATGCCCATGAGAATCTGAACGGCCCTTCAGGATTACTGGCTTTGGGTTGAAACCGTTTTTACACACGTTTGTCTTCTGTGGCCCAAGGATTTCATTATCTTGAGCTGTGGTCAGCTCCTTTCCAACCCTTCTGAGCCAGTGACTCAGGTGGCGCTTTGGTTACCAGCAACACTGATGCCTTGGGCTGGCTCATGTCAGCTCTCAGAACACAACTGTGTTTTGGGAAACAGAGCAAGAAATGACAGGCTCCTGGCATAGGCTTTTTCCTTACCACAAATGTGTCTCCTCCCTCAAGATGGTCACAAGAGGAACAGAGGGAGACAGCAGTGAGATGGCCATGCCCATTGGTCAGAGCCCCTGGCGAGAACAATCCAGAGCATATGTTCTGCATTTGGAAGGGGCTGATGCTCACTTCAGACTAATAGCCTTACTTTCTCAGGATCCAGAAATAAAATGACAGATCTCCAAATCACACCAGCTCAGAGTCAAAATAAGTTCTTTGCCTTTCAACTTGTAGTCTACTGATAGACCTAGTAATATAATTTTAAACAGTGCCATGCTGATTGTAAAACACATTTTTATTCTGTTTTTCTTCTGCTAAAATCAGGGATTTTGGAAGTATGTGTGGCATGTATCTATATTAATATATACTGAAATAATACATATTTCAGAATTAGGAAAAGCCATAATATTACAAAGGAAAAAATAAACAAAAGACAAGTAAAATCAAACTTATGTTCACTATTCTTTGTCACAAAGAAAATGGATGCTTTGGGGACTGGAGAAACGGCTCACAGTTAAGAGCACCATGAGCACAGTTTCTGTGATCCATGATGGGAAGCTGACAACCACCTGGAACTCTAGTTCCTGAGGATCTGATGCTCCTGCTGACCTTTGCAGGCACCTGTACTCACAAGTGCATGTGCGCTTACACACACACACACACATACACACATACATATGCACTCACACACTCACACACATACACACATTCACACACACACACACACTCACACACATACACACACACACACACACACACACACACACACGACTCCTCTCCTGTCACAGGATAGTAGATTCCTTGCAATCAGTCAACTATAGCTGCTGTCTTTTTCAAGGATACATTTTCAATTAACCCCTGTCCTACATGTTCTCATCTTCTGTTAAAAATGTAGATTAAGGCACAAGGCCTTCCAGTGAGTCCCCTAACCTTTCCTCTCCTAGGTAAAAGGGCAGGAGAGGGGGCAGAAGTGATGAAGAGTTCTTAAACTCGTTCCCATCTTGCAAGCACACAGGCTTTTATGAGTCACCACAACCACTCAGTCCCTCCCCCTCCTCCCACGAGACCCACTACAAGCACCGGCATGGGAAAGGGGAGTCTTTCTCGGCTCCCACGCTGTTTTATCAACAATCTCGTTCTCACAGCGGAGTCAAGGCTTGCAGTTTGGACGCCACCTCCACGAACGTGAGACAGCAAACACTCTCAGTCCGAGTGTGGGACTCTGGCATGCTGGGGCACTCCTCGGGCGTTTCTTCACACAGAATCATTTTAGAAACCGGACCCAATGCCTTCTGCCAGGCAGGGCTGCTTGTGTAGCTGCAACAGTTTTGCTGGCAGTGTTTGTGATGCTGCCGTCCCCTGTGTCAGCAAACTGCCTCGTGCGAGGGACTTGGGGACTGTTGGAATCTCGCAGAGATGATTAATTACCCAGCACCTCATCACAGATGTTTCCATCAGCTTGGCTCTGGGGGCCTCCTGCTCCCCTTCCCCTCTTCTCTCCAGCTCCACGTTTCCCACCCTGTGGCTACCTCACAGCTGGAGCTTCTTCCCTGAAATTCTAGGCCACAACACAAGAACAAGAGGTGTTTTTGTATCACGGTTCATTTCCCACAACAAAAGCAAAGCATTAAAAATGCCAAGCACTTGGAAGCTGCTGCACTTCCTCCGGGCCCTCCACCTCCATCCCACCCCTCACCACCTTTCCCCACCTCATCCCACTGTCCCTTCTGCAGGGACACTGGGTGTTCAGACTGACTGGAAACAGAGGTCCAAGCCCGAGCTTACCGTTTCCTTTTGTGAGAGGCTCTGGATTCTGTTTCCCTAACAGACTGTGTGTCAGAGGCAAGCAGAATAAATGCAAATGGTTTCACCTACTTCCCCTTTCCCTGAACAGCCCCAGCACCTCCTTTCTTAGGGCAGAGGAGCTCCATGCTGAGCGGTTTCCTACCTGTGAGCAGCTGATCCACACTACACACCTGGGATGTTAAAATTGACTTTCCATCCACACATGCTTCCTCACCCTCCCCTGTGAATTTGGTGAGAAAGAAATTAGCAAAGGGTTACCTCCCCCGCCTCCTAGAGATGTGGTACATTACAAAGCCCACAGCTGTGGAAAGAGCTGTCAGTGTTTTTATTAAGAGCCTCTCTGCCCGCTAGACCAGCATTCTGACCATGTGGATTACCTACATCAGATGCTTATTAAGACGGAACAGCCCCAGGAGCTGCAGGAAATCAGCTAAGGGAGACTGAGAGCAAGAGATTGTCTGTGTCTAGATATGTGGGGTGTGTGTGTGTGTGTGTGTGTGTGTGTGTGTGTGTGTGTGTGTTGTAGAGGTCAACATCCGGTGTCTTCCTTTCTTCCTCTCATTTATTTTTTGAGACAGGGTCTCTGACTGAACCTAGAGCTTACCAATTCTGCTAGACTGGCTGGCCGGAGAGCTTCAGGATCCTCCTTTCTCTGCATCCCCAGGGCTGTAGTTAAAGATGTGTCCCTCAGTGCCACACATTTTTACATGGGCTCTGGGATCTGAACTTAGTGCTCGTGCTTCCCAGCTCCAAATCCATGTAACTAACAAGTTCTGAAATGACTCAGATGTGACACCATGTTAGATGCTGCTGACTCCGAGTGGGCTGCCATTTTCATCTCCGCATCCCCACGACTAATACGGCCTGTGGGTATTTCTTGGGAGGATTATTGTATTAGACATGTATAAATGACCTCGTGGCTGATGCATGATAGAGTTCGTCAGAAAGCAAGTTCCCCAACAGAGACAGGGGAAGCTCACATCAGACTTCTTGGCAATGTGGGCTTGAAGCTCGGCTTTCTAGCTGCCTCTGATATGGGTCTTGACGATGTTAGCCACAGTCTGGTGTCACAGTCTGGTGTCACTTCCCTGACTTTGTCAGAAACAAGCGCAAAGGCAGACCCCCAGAGATGATAGCAACACAGCCCTGCCTCCTCCAAGCCTTTCCATAAAAATATTGCACATAAATGGTAAACAGACTAAATACTCTTCCTGAGCATCCTGTGGCCCATCTACCGAATTTAGCACTTTCCCATTCTGAGATGGGGGTCTCCTTTTGGTCTGAGGTTGCATAGTCTGTAAAGGTGTGGCTAGCCTGGTATAGAAGTCAGGGGCCTGGGTTCTAGTCTGACTTTGAGCTCTACAGCTATGAGTAGCCTTAAGCAGAGCTCATTCCCTCACTGAGCCTGTGAGATATGTCTTTAAAACAAGAAATGAACTTTCAAAGCTCAGCAGTCCTTGAGCAAACCAATCATGTGCGTCTACCTGAGTGTGGGGTTGTGAAGAGTGACTCCATCTAGGTCCAGCCAAGGGCTGAAGACCAAACAAACTCTACAGATGTAGATCCTGAGGGGAGAGGGAGGGTGCTGAGAGCTTCACTGAAACAAAGCCGAGGAGCCCCTTCCTCCAAGGCACTGCAGCCCTCAAGGTTTTATTTCCTTGTCCGAGTAGCAAGTTAGTGGCTCTTAGTGAATGTCTCCTATTTCCTCATTATCCAAAAGAGAGTCAGAGCAAACAAACGCATTCCTCAGGAACATCTCCTAAGAATAGAGGTGGAGAAAGTCATGCTTGAATTTAAGCCTCTGAAAACATTTGGCCAAACGTGGGGTCCCCCGTGTGTTCAACACTATAAATATTCACATGATCTCACCGTTTTCCCAGGCCCCACGTCCCCCACATCTTCTACCTACAAGGAGCAGTTCCCAGAAGCAGATCTGCACCTCACGGTGTCCTGAACAGCTGCCACTTGCTTAGTCTGGGAACCATCCAAGTCCTCTCTCAGAGGACAATCATGCTTTTACTTCCTCTTTGAGGAAGCATGTCCCAAATTACATGGCCAAGGTCTTTAGCCTGGGGGAATATATTCTCCACAGGATCTGGAGAGAAACTGTCAGATCTCAAGCAATTACAGTTAAACAACTGTGCAAATGTAACTGAAATTTGTATTCCTACATGGAAACTGATTTCCACTCTCAGAGTATGCGCCTTTCAAAGGGATTCCGAAAATCTTGGGTTGTTCAGAAATTTCCCCAACTGCATTTCCTTCTTCCTCTTTTTCCATTCACCTTGGTCCTATGTGGGAAAGACACCACTGATTCAGAAATTTTGCCCATCTCCACAAACATGACTTCTTGAACCTCCCAAGAGGAGGGAAGGGAGCCAAATGTGATTACTCAGCCTCTAAATATCGACCATGTGACTCATTGAGGCAGCTGAAGGTACTGTACATTTCTGAACTCAAATGTGCCTTTAAGGGTTGGGAAGCTGGCTCAGTGGGTAATGTGCTTGTCACATAAGCATGAGGAGCGAATTTGAATCCTCAGAACCCGGGTAAAGCCAGGTATGGGAACATTCCTCTATAACGTCTAAGTTCTGACCCCAAGATGGAAGGCAGAGGCAGGAGAATCCCCAGAAGCTCACAGGTCAAGCTGACCTGACTCATACATCAGTGAACAACAAAGAGACTGTCTCAGCCGGGTGGGAAGTGAGGACTGACAAACAGTATTGTCCTCTGACCTAAATGTACATGTAAACACCCCATGGTATACATGCACACACATCCTACATATACACACATACTGTACACCCCCACTCCCCCCCACATCCTTCACATATGTCCAAATCATAGACATATACACGTATGTACATTATACACATTGTACACACAAAGAGAGATGATAGGTAGGTAGGTAGGTAGGTAGGTAGATAGACAGACAGACAGACAGATAGATAGATAGATAGATGACAGATAGATAGATGACAGATAGATAGATAGATATTGATAGATAGATAGATAGATAGATAGATAGATAGATGATAGATAGATAGATAGATAGATAGATAGATAGATAGATAGATAGATAGATAGATAATACCTTTGGAGTTGTTCCTGTCAAGCTGGTTGTGTTCATGGAGAAGGGTTCACAAGAAGGATTTTTATCAGCAACAAAGCATCATGCCAAACTTCTGCTTTGTCCATGTTGATGTCAGTACTACCTTCCCTCTTCTCCTTGAATATTTTCTTTGTTTTAAACACTGTGCAGTTTTGCCTTTGTTCCAGCTGCCTGGTAATCGCTTTTAGGAACCCTTTTAATGCTCTCCAGGTAAGCAAGGCTTTTTCCTCATTTAAAATCCCTGACTGGAACTGGCCAAGCAATCTTGGGCAGTCAGTTCACTTCTCTGCGCCTACAATGCAGCAATTCTCAGTCTTGACTATACACTAACATCTCCTGGACACTTTGGAAAATGCTGGGACTCAGCACTGGCTCCCTTGGTGCTATTACTTTTGGCTCCTGAATGACCCTGGCCTATGTATTTGAGAAGCCACAATTGCCCACCACTCACTGCTCTTGGTCTTTCAAAATGGCATTCTTAGACCAGTCTTTCATGCTCAACTATTTTAAAAGAAGATGCTCAGTTCACCCCACGCCTACTGCATCAGAATCTGCATTTAGCCAAGGCTCCAGACGGTGCTCTTGCACATCCCAGCAGAAGCAGCGCAACTCTGTCCCTTCTCTGTTCAAGGTGGGGACCAATCATGGGATGCTGAGCTTCACATTCCATAATTTTCCCTGTGGAATCTCAAAAGGAACAGAGAAGAAACTGCACACAAAGTGTATCCAGGGATGTTGACCTGCTTTGTGTACTGCATGTGGCCGTTGTTCTAATGTGCTGATCTGAAGAGGCTGGGTGGTAACAGGGCAAGAGTCATAGAAAATGGTTTTTAGAAATTTCATCTTTTCCCTTCATATCATAAACTCCATTTTCCTAAATATTCATAAAATATGCCTTCTTCTCCTTCATGTTTTTTTTTGTTGTTGTTGTTTTTTGTTTTGTTTTGGTTTGGTTTGGTTTGGTTTTTTTTTTTTTTTTTTTTTTTTCTGAGACAGGGTTTCTCTGTGTAGTTTTGGTACCTGTCCTGGATCTCGCACTATAGCCTCAAACTCACAAAGATCTGCCTGGCTCTGCCTCCCGAGTGCTGGGATTAAAGTCGTGCACACCAACCAGCTTCTCCTTTGTGTTTTAACTTGATTTGGAGGTTCTACTTTTTCTATAGGCGGCAGACTGCTTTGAAAAACTGTGTGACATGCCTGTTAGAAAAGGGACTGTTTGAGCTAGACAGATGATGTTTGTCTGAAGGGATCAGCAAATATACATATATAATTACGTGTTGCATGTGTGTGTCCCTGTATGTGTGTGTGCTCGTAAGTGAAAGTGTCCATGGAGGCCAGAAGAGGAGGTCAAAGCCCTTGGAGCTGGAGTTACAGCTGTTTATGAGCTGCCTTACATGAGTGCCAGAAAACAAACTCTGGTCATCTCCCAGAGCAAGCAGCATGTACTTTTAACAACAGAGCCATCTCAACAGCTCCTGCAGCCCTATGCTTTAAAAGTTAATCAGGACCTAGCCATGCACACTCATTTCTGTGTTTAATGCTGCATCCATGGTCCAAAGGCAGCCACTATTCATCACCTGCACAAACCTCCATACCCAGCCTTACACAAATAGAAGGCAACCATTAAATGAAACCAAGGTTGGGCCTTCTCTGGTTATCTGGGCTCATTCCTTTATTTGGTTACATGGAGCAGTCTAGCTCCAATACTAACCAAAAACAAGCAACCGTGTGGTGATAGAGTGAGGCACTAACCCTCGTTCCTCTGTGTTGCGAGAACATGTAGAAGTCAAGGGAACGGAACATCTGCTTAGTGCGCAGAGCAGTGTGTCTTAGTCAAGTTCGTAGAAGTGTTGCTTAAGCTTCTACCCAGATGGCCCTCCCTAACCAAATGCATTTCAAAATAGCCTTGGAAAGTCACCCAGGAAGGAAATCATCTGTTAAACCCAGAAACAAGGTTTAAAAAAAACCAAGGGGCATAGCTTCCTCAAAGAAAAAGGCAAACTCACTTGTTGTCAGACTCTTTCAAGCAACAAATGCCATCCTCAAAGAACATTCTAAGCATTGAGAAAATTTCCTAAAGTAAAAGCATTCACTCTACCACCTTTTTTTTCTCACCATGAAGCTATAAAATATTCTGGGTTATTGTAAGATTTGATCTCTGCCATCTATCTGAGAATAAGTCCTTGTTAATGATGAGGTCAGAATATTCTGGACAGCAGGACTTCTATAACAGAGATGACTAGACGTAGGCAGGATGACTCGCCTCAGGCTTGGATTTGGGAAATGGAGATACTCCTTTGAGTTTGTGTGGTATTTTTAAACATGCTGTTCTCTCATAACGCTTTGGAGTCCTCCTCTTCTTCTCATTTATCTCCTCTCCTTTCTAGCAGATGTTTGAGAGGCCAAGCCTCAAGTCACTGGAAAGTCTAGGAGCGTCCCAGACAGCAGCTGGATTGAACTGAGGCCTGACCATCCAGTTGTGTCCTAATCCCATGCAAATGGTCCATTGTGATACATTACATGGTAAAATTTCGAATTTGAGGAGCAACAAAATACGAGAGACCTAAGCAAAAGACACTAGCGTCCTGGGTCTAACAGCTTGTTAGATCCTTGCTGGTTCAGTTGGAACATTTTTATCAAAGTGGAAGATGAGAAGTCTTTGCAGAATCTCTATGTACATGGTTTTTATTGCTGACTTATTATCTCTGAGCCAGAGTGGGCTCAGCTGTTGGTCTCTGGCATGAGGCAATCAAAATGTGGCTGAATCTGCCTTGAGATCAGAACTCTAAACGTGTGGTTTACAAACTTAGGATAGTTACATAGAAACATCGTAGAGCTGTATCCAATCATGGCCAAGAAGAGGATTGTTTTCCTGGAGGATTTTTGGTGAGGTTTTTTTTTGCATGTTTTGAAATTTCTTATAAACACAATCAGCTTGGTGTCTGATTGAACTGGCCAGTAATGAGTTATGCTGTGAGTGAATGTGACATAGGGACCGCGTGAGAGGTAACAGATGTGAGGGCCTCTGTGTGCAGCAAAGATGCTTTTCTCTTTAGCCACTATGGATGTGAACGTTACCAGAAAGCCTCACCTTGTCCTGCTCTGTGTATTTACAGGAAGTTTCTGGAAATCATTTTGAGGATTTTGCACATGACAAAAGTTTCCCCAAGAGCCATGGATGAGGGATTTAGGGATGAAATTGGACTGTGCATGAGGGATGGGAAAGGATTCCAGGCTCTTCATATGCTTTATGAGTTAATATCTGTGTGCTTTACCCTCTTAAGGCTCTGCTGAGCCAGGCAGACTTGTGAGCCCCGGCAGTTAGCTGTAAAATACTCAGGGGTTCCTTGACTTTTGTCTATAACGTTTTTTCCACTTTATTTCCAACTTTGAAGTTTTTGTTAAAGATAAATTTTTACTCTTATTATCTGTCTTCCAGATTTTTGCATTAGATGTAGCCAAGGCCGTAAACCTCATTAAAGGCCAGCCCTGTCCAAGCATTGGCATCGGAGCATGCCTCTACAGAGCACTCATCCTAGGATCCCCTGTCAGTCGTTAGACTGTGGTCAAAGGAATTTCAGGTCTTCCCCACTTGGGGAAAGCCAGTTGGAATAAGCCCGTTGGCAGAGTCTGAGCAATTGCTGTTCCCAAAAGGAAGCTAAAATGTTGGTCTTTAGTTTACTACTTGAATTCTGTGATGATGCTGTAGCCAAATACAATAGTCAAACTGTGTTGTTGGATGACTTTGCAGTTTTCAGTGCATATTGACTAGTCTTCTTTCATCCCTGTGGTGACCCCAGGAATGAGGTACAATCCGCTCTATTTTCTTATGCAGGAAACTCAAGTCCACAGAAGCTCAGGTAATTCTCTGGGAGTTCACAGCTGTATACCAGAAGTAGGATTCAAATCCTCATCTTCATGGGGTGGCCAGTGGCTAGCCGGTGGTGGAAGCGTTATGGCTGCAGAGAAGGAGAAAGGGAAAGTGGGAGTCTGGAGGGAGAGGAAGAGGAGTCTGCAGGAGGTAGAGAGAACAGAGAGGTCATTAAAAGCAGAATTGCAGAAATGAAGTCACAACTTTGAGTTAGGGCCCTTAGGAAATGTCCATCCTCTCTCTGTTTCTTCCCATTCCTTACAATACCTCTAGCAAGGTCAGTTGAAAGGGCAGTAGAGGGTGTCTCCCATCACCTCATCTAAGTGCCTTTTATTACCCAGAGCAAAATGGGACAGAGGGTAAATAGATGGTTTTGCAGCTGTGGGTCTGTCATAGCTACTGACTCTGTCCTCGTAATGTGAAAGCAGTCATATACAACCCACAAATAATGAGTGTAGCTCATAAAAATTATAAAGTAGCAGCCGGCTGCAGAGCAGTTTGCTAACCCCCTGCCTTATGACGATGACTTCTACCTTGGGCAGCACATTCTGTGACCTGGGGAAACATAAGGAAGCACCAGCACCCATCCTTCTTCAGCTACCATGACCTCCTAAAGCAAGGTGCTGTGTGGATTTTCAAAGAATCCTACAAAAACGGCTTGAAAGAATGATAATGGGCCTCTTCCCCAGCACCTAAGTCAGTGTGTCACTCAGTGTGACCTTAGGAACAATGTTAACCTCTATTTGTCAAAGATCATTTTATCAAGCCCCATTCCAGTCCTACCATATCTTATTCTCCAAGAGAGTGACTCATGTAGCTGAAGTTTTCTCTGGTCCTGCCCAGCCCCATGGACCCTCACAGCTACTTATAAAATAATCACTCAGAAGCTTATATTAATTATAACCGCATGGACATTAGCTCAGGCTAACTACTGACTACCTCTTACACTTAAACTCAGCCCATTTCTGTTCATCTATATGTCATCACATTTTCCATGGCTTTACCTGTGTGCCATTACATGCTGCTCCTTAGACGGTGGGCTGGCGTCTCCTGACTCAGCCTTCCTCTCCCAGAATTCTCCTCTCTGCTTATCCCACCTATACTTCCTGCCGGGCTACTGGCCAATCAGCATTTTATTTATCAACCAATCAGAGCAACACATTCACAGCATACAGAGCAACATCCACAGCAGACTCGGAATCTGGTGGCCTCAAAAGACTAGCAAGTTTGACAACCCTAATTATTTCTTCAGAATAAATGTTCAGACCTACAACATTCACTTGAATTTTCCTCATGGGTGAAACTGGCATAGTGTTCAAAGCTCTGGAATCTAGAGCAAGGACTGAATCTAGCATCAGAAATTCTCCTCACATTAGACTTTCCTTTTCTTCCTAGCTTTGGTGATCCATCTTATAAAGGGATCATATCAGGGCTGGTAAGATGGCTCAGTGGGTAAAGGCACTTGCTGCCAAGCCTAATGACCAAATTTATTACCAAAAACCACATGATTGAAGGAGACAACCAACTCCTGCAGGTTGTCCTCTGACCTCTCTATGTTTTCTGTGGCATGTGGCATTTGTACATTTTACATCCTAGTTCTTGGTTCAGACAGCTACTATGCCTACTGAGATGACATCTAATCATAATCTCAAAAGGTAAACAAGTATCTGTTGTCTTATCCTTACCAAAATGAGGATGCTCCTTCCCTCTGGAAGATGATAAGGTCATAAAGGAAAGGATGGAGGACCAGGAGGAAGAGCCTGCGTAGACAAGAGGGCAGGCAGGACATGGCCATACAAAGCAGAAGGAGTTTGAATCAGGACTCATATGATGCACTCAATCTATAAACTCTCACATGAAGGGAGGAATGAACTGTGAATCTTGCCAGGATATTTTTCTAGGTGCTTCAGAGACATAGTGGGTGGCACACCCTGATATATGTCACCTGTCAAGAGGTAGTACCAATTACAATCACAAATGTGTCCACACAGGACTAGATACCTTTATGAATAACATACATAATTTGTTCCTTGACAAACTGCAAGGCTTTGGGGGCAGATTTATGGTCCTTAGGTTTGACATCAAAGAGGATAAATATTGGACATAAAATATACCTTAGAACCTCTTTCAGAATACCATGTACTGAAGGACATAACTGTGGTGATTTTTGAGTTCTTGTGAATTCACAACCAGGAAACAACCCAAGATACCTATTGTGTTATAACTATGTAGATCTGGAGTGGAGGTTTCTAAAATAAAACCCGTGGGCATCAACTGTCTTACAGAAACCCTACAGTTATTTGGAGGAAAGTCAGCATCATCTGTGACACGCTCTCTTTGCTGTCTTCCTGTCTCCCTAAGAGACCCTGTCTCTTTGATGCTATGCTTTTCTTTCTCTTCTCTCATGGTTCATCTGCAGGTTTGATGGTGGCGAAAAGAGAAGCAGAGAGAGGTTTGGCAATCCTAACTTGGACAGAGCCCCAGAAAGTATTATTGAGAACTCTTCTCATGTTGATTAGATATTACTTTTTTATTAACAGAATGCTCAAAAGCAGTAGTTTTCAACCTTGTGGGTCATAACCCCTTGGGGGTTACATACCAGATATTCTGCGTATCAGATATTTACATTATGATTCTTAACAGTAGCAAAATTACAGTTACAAAGCAGCAATGAAATAATTTTATGGTTGGGGTCACCACAACATGAGGAACTGTATTAAAGGGTCGAAGCATTAGGAAGACTGACATCCATCACTCTATAGTGTTTACTAATAGATGCTGTGGGAAACCTGAGAAGGTTCCAATGAGCCGTGACACATCAGAACTTCAGTGACAGCACTCACTTGGAGCCCAGTGGAGGGAGAGGACACCCTGCTGTTCCCTTCTAGCCTTGATGAAATTCCCTAGTCCCCAAAGCTAGCCCAAGCTCCCTTTCCCATGACAACCTGACTGCTTCGGTCCACAGATCTGTTAAAATACGAGGCGCGCAGGGTGTGCGCCAGCTCAGACTCCGCTGACTTGCAGATGTTCTTTGATCCTCTCAAACACTGATTGCCCCTAAAGACCATCCTGACCCGACGGATGCCAGCGATTGCTCATGTTTCTTCCCAGGATCAAGGCAGTCATTTTAGAGCCCCATAGTCTCTTGTGAGTCCATGTCTGGGTCTTGTCTAGGTCATACATTACTTCCCAGTATGAAAATTGCAGAGTCTCACTGGAATGGACTGAAAAGCATTTGTCCATAGATGCTGATATTGGATGTGTTACTCTTCCCAGAATGGAAAAATGTTCCAGATACAGGAATGAAGGGAACGTCTATAAAGGATAAATTATGACATATCTATTTTCTCTGCACTAAAAATCTGGAAAGCAAGGAAAATAAATTTAACCATGTTTCAGGGAAGTTGAAAAAGTCTAAAATACTGCTTAGTGTTTTATCATTATTACGTTCTAAGATTTCATTCCCTTGAGGTTTACAAAAACCCAGAATATGAATAAGTGGGATCATCAATGGGCAATCATCAATTGGGGGGGGGGATGTCTTTTAAATCTGTTTAATGATTTCTAGGTTAAATAAAGGCTTGTGGAAAGAAAGTTATAAAGGATGGTCTTCTGGGAACTATGGAAGGGAGATAAACGTCTGTCACTAGAGAGGTGTTACCACAAGGTGGAAAGAATTGCCACACTATTCACACATAGATCTATTGCCACCTTGCTCAGGATCGCTGAGTCTCTGAACATGTCCCCTCCCTCATGATTACAAGGAGTACAGGTCCACTCTTCAAATGACTTTTATCTGGGTTTGCTTGAAAGTCCTGACCCACACAGGGAGAGATGTTAACATCTAAGTGTCTTGATGCCTTGTCTGTAACATGCAATAAATAATACTCCATAAAGTAATTTGTCTAAATTCACACCCTGCTGGGGGCTGGGAGAGAGCAAGGACTTGAACCTGGTGAGGCTAGTTCCAAAGATCGTGCATTTAGTCCATGCTATACTAAAAGTATATCGGTAGTGGAGATAGCTAACGAGAAGTAAGTGGTATAAAACCCAACAGACCTCACCCCTGGGCCCAATGCACAGTGAGGCCTCTGTAGGAGTTTGGTCCCATTTTTCTTCCTCTTACTTATCACGCCATCACTCTCCTCAAGCTCTTGATGCTTTCTGGGACCTCAAGGGCATCAGGTAAGTGTGGGCGAAGATGTTGCTTAGGCCATTGAGGCTACTGTGGTTGTTGCTGCTGTAACCTTTCACTTGTTGATTCATTGTCTGTATTGTACTGAATTTGCCTTCATCACAGTTAAGATTCTTCACTGACAGAAAGTCATTTTTGAAAGCAGAAGTCATTCTTTGATGGTAATTCTCACTTTGGGACCAGAGGCTTCCATGCTCATCACAGCCTCTTTAGGGAAAAATTTTGCCCAAGGTTTACTAATCTGCCTTTGGTTTTGGCTAAGAACAAGTGTAGAGTACACACAATGGCAATAAGTACTGACTGTCTCCCCCAACTTCTCCCATACCCACCCTCACAACATTCCCACTATTCCTGACTTCAAACTCTTAACCCATTTGTGCTGCCAATATGCTCAGAGCTTTGGGGCTAACCACTTTTGGGCCTAACCACTTGGAGTGTGGTAGACCAGCAAGAGGCCTCGCCATTAAAGAAAACTGACTCTCCTTCAGAAGCCAGCAAGTGTCCATCTCCTCAGCTAGGGAGGGGCTGGTGAGACCTTCCCTGCCCCTGCTAGGGTGTCATCTGGTTTGGTCTTCTGTAGCTCTTGTGCAGCTGCTGCGGGTTCATGAATCCAGCGGTCCTCTGTCATACGTTCCTTTAATTGTACTCATGAGGAAAGGGAGGTGGAGTGGCCAAGAAATTTCATCAGTTCCAGAAATCTGTGATAAAACTATGTGAGATGCCTCAAGGAAAGCTCTGCCAGGGTTGTCTTCCATATTGTATGTTTGTGGCTGCCTCGGAGACCGTGTCACAGTGGGAGATGGTTCATGTATTAAAGATGTTTTGAGCCTAATGTTTAGTAGCCAGTCTTCTTTTTTGCCATTGCTCTCAGCTGGAACAAGAAGTGTGGCCATGGTTTCCCTTGTGAGCTAGGCATTGCACTCCAATCACTGATCCCTCTGCATCAGTTAGTTAAATGCTGTTACCATGGGTACCATGTGAAGGAGGATTATTTTAGGAGTTTTCTTTCTGAATCACTCCCTTTCTAACACTCACTGTCATTCATATAGACACACAATGTAACTTATATCATTGACGACTCACTCAGGGCCTCTGATAGTCAGACAGGGCTACAACTTTAAGGAATTTATTGCTAGAGGGAAAAAAGTTGCATGAGATTATTTTGTAACTTAGGGTCACTGTATTTCTAGAATTCTAAGACCAGGAATGCATGAAAAGAGATCAAGAGTGATGCTCTTTGTGGGTCAAAATAATAACAAAAAAAAGTGAGTAGGGATGCGGTGAAATAATAGGTCTTTTGACCCAAACTTTCTAAGACAGATATGATAGAGACTACAATTTATATAACTTCTTGAGTACCAAAAGGTATAAAGGATGAGAAAAGTCTCACTTTTCTATGTCTTGGTGTAGGTATCCACCCAGTGGTGTTTAGATGTCAAGAAGGTAAAGAGTTGGTCAGTGGCAGCTGGGGGAGGAGAGAGATGAGCCATACTGCAAAGAAACCTAAAATTCATATAAATCCTCAGATCTGGAATGGGGGAGGGTTTTGTTTAAATTGTGATATATGTGATATACATATAGGTTGCTTCTTCTCTGTGCAATTCTTTGGATACCAACAAATTAAGTATATCTCTCAACTGCCAAAGAATTAAAAATTTAAAAATAAAACCTAAAAGGAAGCCAAGCTGTGGAGCTAAGTTGATATCATTTTACTTGTACATCTTGGTTTCTGCAAACTGAAAGACAAAGTTCTCAAGAACTTTTGTTTTTTATTGAGTCAGGGTCCCATGTAGCCCAGGCTTTGAATTCTCTATGTAGGTGAAGATTGCCTTGAACTTCTGATTCTCCTTCCTTAACCTCGAACATGTTAGGATTATGGATTTGAACTACCATGCTAGTTCATGTGACGGATGGATGGGGGTTGAACTCAGGGCTTTGTGCATTCTATGTAAGAAGGACCCTACCTACTGAGCTTCCTCCTCAGCCCACATGTCTTTCTTTAAGGGGCGTAAAATTACATTTGTCTTGAACATAGCCAAGGGCATATATGTGATATGATAGATATCCACATATACGTAACATGTCTAAACATGTGGATCATTGTGTATGAGCCAAATAATAGTTCAAAATAACTATGGCTTTTTACAGTGCCTCATTATAGACATGCTGAGTCAACATTCTCCTTTTTCAGTGAATGTCCCAGGTGATGCTTCTCATTTAAATCTTAGGCACGTTACCCTAAAACATGAGAGATCATACTCAAGAACTTGTATGTGTTTTACTCCAGTAGCTAGGAGTTCAAGGTTGTGTTATTTAACACGAGACACTGTTGAGGGTTGAAATTTGTTTTTACCATTGAAAGATATTCCAAAGTCTTAAACCCCACGACCTATGATTGATACCTAGAGACTTTGCCAATATACCTGTCCTAAGATGAGGTCATACTGGAGCAGGCTAGACTCTAAATCCAATCACTAGTATACCAATAGGAACAAGAGAATCCAGACCTAGACACCCAGAGGAGAAACACACAGAAGAGAGCACCAGGTGAGGACAGGGGCAGAGGTGCAAGGATGCCAAGGATGCACCGGCACAGCGACAAGGATGCCAAGGGTTTGCCAGTCACAACTGGAAAAACAGCTCAGTCCTCGGAACCCACAAGGAGCTAAACTGGCTACCAACTTGAGACTACACCCCTGGGGGCCTTGAAAGAATGCATGTCTGATAGTACTAAGTCACCAGAGTGGGGCTGGGGATACGGCTCAGTTAATACAGTGCTTGCTTTTCACGCTTCAAGATCTGAGTTAATACTCAGAATTGACCTAAAAAGGTGAGGCATGGCAGCACACACTTGCAATCCCAGCACTGGGGAGGTAGACAGGTGGCTGCCAAGGGTGCTCTGGCACAGGCTAACTAGCCATTGAGAGACCCTGTCTCAACACACACACACACACACACACACACACACACACACACACACGTACCTGCACACATCAGAACACCTTTGCAAAGAAAGTAAGTTAATCGTCGGTGTGTTGCTGTTACCACGGCCTCCACCTGCATCTTCAGTGGAAAGAACCTCAGTTCTGGATGCACCATCACTTCCTGGCCCAGTACTTTGCAGAGCAACTGTCTCCGTGTTCAGCTGAGTTTTGCCTGCCACTCTCCTAGAGAAGTTTGGAGGTGTTGCATCGTTCACTTGACGGCCAATGCCACTCTGAAGCCTAAAAGTTTTAGAAATTAAACCTGAAATCACATCTGAAAAATCTCCTGCCCTGCCAGAACTGATTAAAAATGGGGAAGACAGAAAAGAAAGCAGCGCGGAAGTGATCATTGTCATTTCCACCAGATTATGTCTCCCCAGTGTGGCAATGAGGCGTCTGTCACTCAGGAATCATCTACTTAGAGGGCAGGCTGAGTGAAGGTCATTTTGGTTTTTATTGATTCTATGGCTCTGGCATTACTCATAAGGATTTACGGTATTTAACCCACCAGGAGAAGCCGTGAACTATAAATGGCTTCCCATTTGCCAGGAAAAGCCTGCATTTCATAAGCGACACCAGCTATGTGGTCTCCCTCACAGCTGTCTCTAATGAAGGTTTGTGACCCCGGCCTCTGCGCGGAGGACATGGCCTCTCTTCATGGAGCTGATCTCTCCTTTGGCTCCAAATCAGCACAAGATTGTTTAGCTTACTAAGTGGGGTAATCCACACACGCATATGGAGATGTGAAAAGCTAAGTTGGTCGATTCACTGACCATTGATTTGATCTGTCAGTATCCTCCACCACCAAATCTGGAAACAGGAAAATGCAAGTTGAAGAGAGTGAAGTAAGGAAAATATAAAATAAGGCTAGGATCTCATGACTTGTGAAGGGTTCTCCTTAGTAATAGCAGAGGTGAGAAACATCTGTTGAGAATTAATTAAAGGATGAATATTGAGAGCTCACTTGTAAATAAAACATTAAATTATCTTGACTGAAAAGTTTTTTTTGTCTCCAGACTAGAATTAAGAAAATTTTAAATACCTGGCTGATGTTTATTGATGATGTTCTAGAAGCAACCATGTGTGAACTCAGGACTAAAACAGACCCTGAGGCAAAAGGAGTTTTTCTTTTAAAAATCAACACTATTGATCCCATCCTTACTTAAAAATATAGATATTTTATTCAGCACAGATTTTGTTTGCATTTATTTTGAAATATTTTAAAGATTGCATGAAGACAGTATTTATCTTGATTTATTGAGAGTGGGTCTGTGGTCAACCTTCATCAACCTTCACTGGAACTTCAGTCCTGGAACAGGTGCATCATTTACTTTCCTCTTGAGAAATTTTCAGAAGAAAAAAACTTCATTTGGAGGAAATGTGAAGATTCAGGCTTTCATTTAAGTGAATATTTTGAAGGTGAGGTCTGTCCAAAGTAGGAGAGCTGACTCCTGGATAAGCCCAAAATGGACAAGGCCTTGCTGTCAGGCAAACCGTTTTCAATTCAGACTTTCCTTTTTCCCAGAACCTTGTGATTTAAATGTCCTGGTTTGCTGGGTGGGATGCATAACAACCACCCGAAAGCTTCATAATGCAGAAGCTGTCATTCTGGCCCTCACGACTGGCCAGTAACGCAGCATGAGTCAAGGCTGCATATGCAATGCATGCTCTTCCTTCCCAGTACATCTCTAGCCCTCTACTTCAGAGCTGCATGTCTTCACATTGCTTGCAGCTTTGGGCCCTTTATGAAGCCAACAGTCATTTAACCCTTTCTTTGTCTACATGCCTTGTCATTAACATGCAAGACTGTCTCCACATGGATTAAGATGACAAGCCAGCTCTGTGGTACTCACAAGTAATCCTAACAACCCAGCAGCTGAAGCAGGACGATTGTGAGTTCAAGGCCAGCCTCTACCCTCCACCCCCCACCCCTAAAACAATTATGCATTGCAAAGACTCACTATGATAGAAGCACGCAGTGTGTTCTAGGTGCTTCCTCCATGAATTCTGAAATATCCCATGTGTTCTGAAATCAATCCATGAGCCAAGGAAGTTCCCCTGCCTGTGTGTTTCTCATTGTCTAACTAGACTGATTCCTATTTTATCTTAAGCTCTGAGAACATTCCAGGAATTTCCTTTTTTGGGAAAGTATGAGATCCTAGCAGTCAAACTAGGTTAGGATGTGAAAATTAAATATTCTTAAATTGGTACTGGCGGGCTGGAGAGATGGCTCAGCCGTTAAAGGCTAGGCTCACAACCAAAAATTGGTACTGGCGTTATTGCATTTATAGAAAGCAAATATATTTATAGAACCTCAGACATTTGAAGGAGATAATAAAATTCATCCCATTTCTAAATTTAGAATCTGCTAGTGAAAAGCTCTTGGTAAAACCATTCCAAATCTGCCAACTTGTAACGTCCAAGAAGTCTGCAACTCAATCAACCTTTCCCATCTTTCTTACCCTAACACCAAGTATGAGGTTACTTTTTTCCTAATGTCATTTAATGCATGGTTATGCTTTCCACTGTAAGACAATGATAAAAACTAATAATTAAAAAAATTTAAAAACCTGTTTTGAAGGACGGGGAAGAAAGCAGTATTTGCTTTGCAGGAGAATTTAATTTAAACAGCAAGCTCCCTTGGAGTACTGAAGATATGATTCAATTTCCCGAAACGTTACTGGGGCATAGCAGAGAACATCCTGTTCACCCACTGTTAGGTAGGGCTCCTCAGCTCTGCACTTTGAAAGAACGTGCCCATTGCAAAGTGACTGTCCTGCACAAGAAGGGACAGAGTGCCATCTACGTACTTAATGAGAAACATGTGCAGCCAAGTTTTCTGGCAGTTTGGACAGACAGGGTCTCTGGAGACCATGAGTGTTGCTGAGGAGAGCTGTCCAGTTGTCTTGGCAACATTTACATATGAAGGTTGGCTCCTGTCTGCACAGGACACGGTGTTGTTGTCTGTTATTTTACTGAAGGGTATTTTGGTTTCCTAAGGATTTTTTTTTTTTAACAAAGCGGTGCGAAGCAGCTGGCTGCCTCACAGCTCTGAAGGCTGGTGGTTTGAAATGAGTGTGTCGTCTGAACCCAGCTTCCTCTGGAGATGAGCACACTGTGTCTCCTGCCTTCTCCCTTCTTCTGGCTTTGCTGTAAACAGCCAGCTTTCCTTGGCTTGTCATGGCAATACATTAGTTGCTCCACTATCGTCGTAAGGTTTCTCCCAGTCTCCCTGGGTATCTGGACTATGTGTCTTCCTATTTTTTAAATTTGGTACTTCAGATTGAACCCAAGGCCTGGGAAAAGCTAGGCAAGCACTCTACCACTGAGCTCTGTCTCCAGCCATCTTGTCTTCTTCTAAAGACAAGGGTCAAGTTGTATTAAAAGTCTGCCCTACTAGAGTAGGACCCTGCTGAAGTAACTACATGTACAAAAGACCTATGCAATGATACATAGTGCAGTCCCAGGAACGAGGGCTTCCAGGTGTCTCTCTAGAGGACACAGTTGACCCCACAATGGGCATTTGTCACGGTAAAAAATGTTGGGGAAAACAGAAGAGCTAGCCCTTCACTGTATCTTCTCTGCTTTCTGATGTCCCATTCATGTTGACCACTGTTCTGAAGTTTCACTTCTAACCAGAAAAACTCCAACAAATATGTCAAACATCAGTGCAGGAGGGGAGCATGGGAGGGGAGGAAGGGCTGAATGAAAGAGCATAGAGAGATAAAAAACTGAGACTGAAAACCCAAAAGAAGGGCTGCCCACATGGCCCAGTGCTTTTAAGCCTGGTGACCTGAGTTAGATCGCTGGAGCCCACAATGGTAAAGGGAGAAAGCCAATTCCTGCAGGTTAGCTGCTGACCTCTCCACATACACCAGGCTACCCCTAAACTAACAACTAACTAAATGCTAAAAATTAACTAAAAACACAAAGGAGGCAAGCTCAGCCTGAAAATGGGTAAGAGGGTGACCAACTGCAGAAAAGGACTGTGAGCTTCATCTCTGGGTCCTCAGGCCCTCATCTTCATCAACGGCCTGAGAGAGACGGGGTGAATCGGGAGAAACACAAGAAGCTTCGTTTCCCTGGTTTTCCTTTTTAAAACTTTATTTGCTTATATTTCATTCTGCTGATCGGAAGTGAGCCTGAAGAATTTGGTGGTGGTGTCACCAAAGAGAAGGTATCCAATTTCTGAGAGGCTAGTGTTACGGGAGCCACAGTGATTACTTTTAATCCCATTACTTGCTGGGCTGCATGGTTCTGTCCAGCCATTCATGCAATGCCAGGCATTACCAAGTTCCAGCAAGAATACAGCCCTGTCATCAAACACAGCCTAGAAGTAGATGATGTTTCCTGCTTTCTTACTTCTGCCTCATCATTTGTTTGAAAGGGTTTCTTCTAATTTCTAAGGATCTCAGGACTCTCTGTACTTCTCTGCACCCAAAGAAAAATCCTGAGCACCCTTGACCTTCTACTCTTCTCCAAACAGGGTATTTTTCTTACATCTTGCACTACAGCTAAGGTGACCTAGGTCAGTGCTTCTCCAACTTTAGAGGTTTTCCAAGTCACCTAGGCCTCTTGGTGAAATGCAGGTTCAAGAGGCCTGAGGGTGAGATGGAGTTTACATTGCTGAGACTCTGCAAAGCGAGTCTATGCTTCTGGCTCCCTTGAGTGGACAGAGTCTCAAGAACACTCACATGCCCCTCCCCGTCTCCCTTTGCTTCTTGTCTCCCTCTAACTTGTGCTTCCTTCCGTTTTCTCTTCCTACCACCCGGGAAGCTATCCTTCCAAACGCAGTTTCAGGACCTACTACTTTGCACAGTCCAGGATGCCATGCGTAAGTCAAAACCACTCCTCCTGTCAGCCCCTGTGGCACAGTTTCTGGACCACTCATCTGGCACTCGCCCTGCACTGACTTTGTCTGTAGCCGCTCTTCAGTGTGCACAGCCTGAATCATCAATTTGATACTTCACTTCTTGAGACCAGTCATTACATAGTCCTCTTGGATGTTGTCTTGTTTTCCACCTCTAAAGTTCCAGCTACCAACGCTCAGTTGAAACTCCAAATTCAACATGGCATAAGCCGAGTCCCTAACTGCCTCTGATGAGCACTGCTCAGTGTCATGCACATCCTTCTCAGACAACTGATTTGTGTATTCAAACAGATGCCTGTGTAGCCAACAAGTACTTGTGCCTTCCTAAAACAAAGTAGTGAACAGAGTGGAGCGTCCTCATGATGCCTCCCTGAGGCCTGTGGAAAGGTCTGGTTTCCTAGAGGCTGAGTCACCCATTTTTTATATATTTATTATAAATTTCTCTGTGTTCTGCCACTGAAATTTATCAGCTACAGAAGCATTTTCCTCTTTTCCTTTCGCCACCAGCCTGAAGATGTTCTTATCCTCACTGTCCATACCCCTTAGCCTTGCTCTCCTCTCCAGCTCCCTCCGCTCTCAGCCTTCACCCCTGGGGACATCATTCTTTGAAGTTCCCATCTCACCGTAGCACTTCCGGACTCCCAGAGACAGACGGTCTATATCACCTGTGGAATTAAAACCCCAGCTCCCGAGCGCTGACTTTAACAGCCCTGTACTCCCCACGACACTTTCTTTTCCAGCCTCTGTCCATGACTATGATTCTATGCCTCTTTTTATCCAGAAAAGATGTATGCTGGTCTCCGAATGGCCTTGGCTGCTGAACCTCTATAGCCTTTTACCTGATTCTTAGTTATAATGTTCCACTTCTTTGGTGTTTAACTCAAAAACCACTTCACTCAAGAGACCTTCCTGAGTCACAGGTAACAGCTTCTAAGCATGTAAATCAAGTGACACACACTGTTGTCACAGTCTGAAGAGCATTCCTTGTGACTCCATCTTTATCACTCAGTATCTTATAAAATTTCTTAAAGTCTGAGGCAAGAAGTCTCTCAGCCACTTCTCTGTGTCAGCTGCAGTGGAAGGTTGTGCTGGCTGATCTACTTAATGCTAAACAGGAAGAATAAATATATGTGTTGAAAACTTACTTTTTAAAACATATCTTCCAAAAGTGTGGTCTTTCCAACTTCTTACACCTGGTGGCTGGGTCTCTTAGTGCACCCCCACCTCACTGTCTCACCTCCCACCCCAACCCACAGACAATTCCTCTTTCAGGGTTTTTCATTCTTGGCCACAAATTATAATCAACCACCTGGGACTTCTAAAAAATCTCACATGCTCAGGTTGTGTTCCAGATGGAATAATTTCATCCATGTATCTAGGTCCAGACTTGGTATTTTTACAGGTCCTCAGTGGTCCTAGGATGAACTGAGCCTGGTGTAAAAAGCACCATGATGGGAAATGTCTCAGTACATGGGCTCACTCAGCTGGGCCCACATGTCAGCCACAGCACATAGGGCTCACTCAGCTGAGCCCACACATTAGCCACAGCACATAGGGCTCACTCAGCTAAGCCTACACATTCACCTTTGTGGACCATCATGGATCCTACTATAAGGCCACACAATTGTCCCTTGAATTGTATCACTTTCTCCAAAAGACACAGTTAAAATACACGTATGTATATATGTGATGTATGGAGGTGATGCATTCGATATCACAGATATATAGATACATGCATATCAATATAAATGTGTATGTGCTCCTGGAAGGACTAATCTACTCAGCTCCTGGGTCTATAAAGAATGGAGGGAAAATCCCTCTGTGGAAGTACCTGGAAGAAGGACTGGTACACAGAGGCTAGGGCATCTTCTAGGGCACTTCTGGGAAGTTAAAGGCACACAAGAGAAAGTTGATATCTCAGTAGAAGAGAAGGGTAAGCAGGAGAGGACATAGAAAAGGGAGTCCGCAGTGGAAGAGACAACCACAGACAAATGTCACCCTCTCAGGCACAGGGCTGATCCTGCATGAGGCTCTGACATGACTAGACTGTGACTCTAAAAATTCCATGTCTGGGGCCTGAGGAGCACGCTCAGTCAGTAAAATGCTTGCTGTGCAAGCGTGAGGTACTGGGTTCCATGCCCCAGAACCCAGTAAGCAAGCCAGGGATGACGGTGCACATGCGCAATGCCAGTACTGGGGAAACAGAGAAAGGAGGCTCACAACGCGCCAGAGTAACTCAACCGGTTTGTTCCTGGTCCAGTGAAGAGATCCTGTCTCAAAGGAGGAAAGTGATTGATGAAAATACTCAACATTGACCTGTGGCCTACACACACACACAGACACACACACACACAGACACACACATGGAGCCTATATTTCCTGCACCCTGAAAGCACCTGCATTTCCTGTGCCCCAAAAGTATTTCCACAAGGATCTCACATAGAAAAGGTTAGCTGCATCTGCTCAAAGCCAAAACACAAAGGAGAAAACTAAACGGAGGAAGCCCCATAAAATAAAGTCACAATAAAAAGTTTATGGATGGCAACTTTCCCCAAGCTTCCATGAAGCACCACATGGGAACAGAGAACCATGGCGATCCCTCTACACTTTCTTGCCTAATGAGGAGTTCTGAAAACCCAATGTGCCCAGAGTGAATCCTCAGGAGGCAGTGAGTCATAAAGCCGCCCCACATCACACTGATTCTGAGACAGAGCAGCCTCTGGAACAGGAGGGACTTCGGTGGGAACACAAAGCTTCAGGAAAGGATCGGAGGCTCCGGAGAGTTAAGATGGCACATCTGTGCCTGTGATTGTACCTCCAATTCATTCAACCACAGTCCCCCAGGGGAAACCCGCCTCCTTATCCCCCAAAGCCAAGAGGAGAAGTAATCAGCCCTCGCCTGAATATGGCTCAGTTGCCAAAAGAATGTGAGTCTGTGGCTGGGTCATGGGTCTGAAATGCCCTCTATGACCTCAGCTCACCACCCTAACTTCTTCTGTCTCAGACTGAAATGAAAATAACCAGACATGAAACAGTGACAGGCAGTTACTAAGGGAATCGGATCCTTGTAGCATATCCTCATGAATTTCCCTGATGGGTTTGAGTCAGCACTGGATGTCTCAGAAACATTCCAGACGATTTCGGGGAGGCAAGGGCAGACGGGTAATTAAACCACACAGTCAGGAAGGCTTGGAAACAGAGAACAAAGGGCAAGGGAAGGAGAAGAAAAGAAACATAGACAGAAAACAAGACAAAGAGATGGGAAGCCAGGGCTCAGCTGTCGCAGGCTGGGGTTTTCTAGGATGCTAAGCACATGCCTTCCATACTCTCCCATGTTACAGAAGCTCCCAAGAAGCAGCCTTTGCCCTATGTGCAAATCAGCAAGGCAGAAGAAAGGCATATGGGCTGCGGGCAGCTGGTCCTGGGGTGGCTTGAGCCTTAAGGAGAGAGGCGGCGGTGACAGAGGAGAAGGGGGTCTGGTAACCTGGCAGGAATGGGAGTAGGCTGACCTGCAGGTACCTGGGTCACTTCTTCCACTCCACATGCTGAGACATTTGGCGGTGCCACTCAAGAGAGGAAGGTGTTGTATACGATAGCATGACGCTACGAAGCCAGTACCAAACTGAATCCACACAGATGGGACTGGTGGTGGCTTCTCTGTGTCCCTGAAAAGAGCCATTCTCCCTTGTCACCAGCCTCCAAGGTGCATCCAAGACCTCCAAGGGCTCTAGTTAGTCTTAGGCAGCAGAGGTATCACAGAAGCTGGGAGAGGAGAGCAAAGCCTTTTATATTCTCGGCCCTGCTTCTTCCCAGGAGGCAGCAGCAGATTGGCTGAGCACAAGTGAAAGCCACAGTTCCCCTCCTAAGTCTGTCCAGGGCTCTTTCCCTCCTCCCATTCTCCATCCGTAAAGGCTTGAAACCCCATTATGACTAACCTCCTTATCAAGTCATTTAGTGAGCCCTCCTCAGATAAGCTGGCTGAACAACACTGCCAGTCTCCTTCCATGGTCAGTTGGCCTGACCATCAAGCCCAGGAGATAACAATTGGGCAGCCCCACTTTGTGACTCCAGCAGGGCTAGGCTACCGAGGCACCATCTTTACTTAGAAATGTCTTCTACATGTCAAACCTGAGCAGAGGCTAACAGGGATCTTCAGTATCTGGAACCCACATGCGCCTAGGCTGAGAGAGATGCAAGCTCATTGTTTTTTCACTCTTCAGTGCATAGCTCATAAGGATCCTACGTAATCTCTACAGCACTCCAGATGACACCATTGGTGCTGGTGTGCATGTCAGGAGTGTTGACTTCCTGTCTCAGTGCTCAGGAAACAGAGGCTGACTGTCACCAAGAAGGGAAAGGAGGGAGATAGGAGTTTGTCTCTGAGAGTCTCCGTCAGTCAAGAAAGCATGACATTCTTGGGCTGAGGCACCCTGCAATGGGACCGCACTGTAGTTCAGGAGCCAGCACAACTGTCCAGGAAACTGTGCCGTCTCTGCCTGGAGACCTTCTTCAACATCTCATCCAAAACCGTGTTTTTTCACTTTAATGTTTGACACAACATGAGTGTTTGTGACATCAGATTGCTTTGCCCTCCCTCATCCCCAGACCCTCAAGAAAATGAGATACTCCTCCTCAATTGGGGATTTAGGAGAGAAAATAAAATAAAACAATCCAGATCTGGGTCAGCAAAAAGTCTGCTTGCTGAGTGTAATGAGGCCTCTCTGCTAATTAACACGTTCCTGGGGAAAAAAGTAAAAAGCAAGTGTGAGGAACATATACATCCCTCTCTCCATGGCACCATCGCAAATTCAGTGAAGTAGCACTTATCCCTTCAACCTGGACCATGCGCGCACGGACTGAAAATTCAAACTCCAGCAACCATCAATGCCAAAAATTCAGCCAGTCACCTGAGAGCAGTAATTAAACTTCTTGGGCTGTCAATTAGCACAGACCTCAGCACTCCATATCTGTAGGTCCACATCCACATATTCCACCAACCATGGGTCAAAACCGTTTCTTTTAAAACATTGTTCTCAACATATGAGGACTTAAAAAAAAATCACTGTTCACTGAATCAGTCAGTGTAGCAACTGCTTACACAGTGTTCACACTGGGTGATGAATACTAAACAATCTTGAGCTGATTTAAAAACTGTGAAAGGGACTGGGCGTGGCTCAGTGGGAGGCTGCGTGATAGGCATGGTGGTACATGCCTGAAATTCCAGCACTAGGGAGGTAGAAGCGGAAGCACCAGGTGTTCAGGGCCATCCTGCACCACATCGCAATTAGAGGGCTTTGTCCTTGTTTGGTCCTTCTGCTTCATCCCCTGCAACTAGAGGAGTGCACGGAGCCGTAAACTATGAGGAAGGATGAAAAACCTCAACCCAGCCTACTTCCCAGCTTCCCTCAACCTGCGGGATCTTTGCCTGAGAGGATGAAGAGGCTGTGGAAAGGGAGAAAGGAAAGACGCCTCTGCCGGGGTAATAAAGTACTTCTTAGTAGCATGGGCAAAGGCTTGAGCAAACAGGGAGTACATATAGGGGAAGCAGAGTTCCTAGAAGCTGAGTCTAAAGTGGAAAGGGTGCTGTAGAGTGGCCAGTTTGGGCTAAGTGTGAACAGCACACTGCATATCTACCTGCCCATCACCACCAACCAGACCACTGCCCACACTGCATATCTACCTGCCCATCACCACCAACCAGACCACTGCCCACACTACATATCTACCTGCCCATCACCACCAACCAGACCACTGCCCACCTGGCTTGGCTTATAGTCCCCACCTGGGCTATTCTCTTACCTTCAAAAGAAAGGCTACCCTGCTCACTACAGGCTATCAAATCTCACTGGATCTGCTGGGATCTACCTACTTCTCAAATCTAGGAACTTCTTTTCAATTACTGCAAAATACTTCCCAACCCTGCATGGGCTCTATCCACATGAGACTTTGAATATGAAGTTCGCCTTGTTAAGATGGCCTTGCCCCACCCATTCTTCCATCACACACTCATATTCCTAGCTGATTCTTCAAGATTTAACTAAAATGTTCCCTCTAATATGAACCGTACTCCATCCTCCCAACACAGAGCAGCTCATTCATCAAGATCCAGTTTAAATAGCATCCCTGCATGAATTTCCCACTAAACCCTTAGCAGTCCTGGAGACAGAGGACACCTATCTCTTAGACACTTGATGTTTCTCACCTACCAAGAGCTACTTGCATGGCCTTTAAGACACCACGTGAACACATAGGTCTATAATCCTGTAATTAAAGGTACCCATGAAGCTTTCAGCCAACTGAATGTGCCCAGACCTCAAAGATGCCACTGCTCACTCTTGCTCCTTCTCTAGAAATGGTTGGTTTGCTAGTTATGTGGTTGCAACTCTTAGATGTTACTAAGAGCCTCTTTCGGTACCCTTCCTACCTCACTGTGAGGTAAGCACCCTTATCTTTCCCCATTTCCTCTCCTTTTAATTGGCTGCAGGCAGAAATCAGTGGTGTCTGTTAGAAGAAGAAAGCAAACACAGCAACAGCTGCGACCCCTCTCCCCGCAGCTCCTGCCCTCTCCCAGGTCTCAGCGGCCTTCATTTGCATTGTGCCACTGTCTCCTGCGTGGACCTCCCCATGGGGAGGAGCTCCTTGAAGACAATGTGCTTTTCATCTGTGCAGCTCCAATGCCTGAGGAAGCACCTCACACAGAAACAAAGCTTGGTGGGTGACAATTAGCAAATGCATGAACACAGCCAAGCAGCCACTCCTGCTGTCCCTCAAGGGGACAAAGTCACGGCAATGTACAGCATGCCAAAAAAATTAAAGTAAGGAAATAAAGACTTCTAAAATCTCACTTCAATGGGACTCATTCATCATAACAATCTGTCTCGAGGTCATAAAAGAAATAAAAAGGTGGGCATAAGAAGCTAGATTACATTTGAAATTTTAAAAATCTCTCTCAGTAAAAGAACAGCGTTAAAGTTGCCGCCTGAATGTGCCCTGGGAGATGGTCTTGTCTCCTGCCTCACCTGCGTGTCTCTGCACCTTTCCTGGGTGCTAGAGTTGAGGTGTGTCTCCAGGGTAAGGAAGTACTTGCCTGAAATGAAGATTCCCAGTAGTCACAGGACCCCAATGCCATTATGTCCTGATCATTTGATTGGAAAAGGCTTCTTAGCTTGTGAAACCCCTGTGTAGTTTCTGTGATTCCCCAGTGTTCGCCGTATTCTCTACCCCAAACTTCTTCTTAATCGGGTTTAAGGAAACCCTGCTCTTGAGGGACTATTTCACAGTCAAGCTGCAAACACTACCATGCTACTCCAAGAAAAGCAAAAGCAAGCTCTGGGCAGAAATTCTACCTCTTCTAAAGTTGAGGCTTGCTTCTTGGCCATGTATACAATGGAGATAACTCAGTGATGTCGCCCCATTAAGTAACGTCCCTAAGTAATACCCACTTCTGTTTTCTTTGGAAAACTCCTGAGAACCCCACCACTGCCTTGTACAGAAAAAGAACAGTTTCAAACATGGGCTGAGCCTTTCTTTGTTTTTTAAAATAGGATCTTCCTATATAACCCAGCCAGCCCCAAATGCTCAGTCCTCCCACCTTAGACCCCTAGGACTAAGATTACAGGCTCTTGTCACACATATCCTAGCCATTTGATCAAGAAAAAGTGGAAGTTTTGTTTGTTTGTTTTTTAATGTTTGAAGACTACTTTGGAATTTCTATGAATTTTTAATTCATGAAAAATCAGAGACTAATCCTTCCCAGGCATTTCCATGATAAAAGGAGAGTTCTCCCTTCATGCTACAGACACAGGTAGCCTTGTTTTCATGGCTGTGATTTTAATTAAAGATAGTAGTGGCTTGCCCTATAGAAAATCATTTGAAAAAATAAGAAAAGGAAAAGTATTTTAAAAACTGGCTTTCCTTTTATTCATATTAAAAAGAATGAGAAGAGGGGGCTGGAGAGATGGCTCAGCAGTTAAGAGC
>CABHPH010145009.1:1565-23998 GCA_902168325.1 Peromyscus nudipes | reverse complement strand
GGGGGGGGGGGCGGTTGTTTCTTACTTGGGAATCTCATATCGTGCACCTCAATTGCACTCACCTCCCAGTCTTCCCATGCCTGCCCCCCCCCCCCATGACCCCCCCCCAAAATCCCAGAATAAAAAAAAATTTAAAAAAACGAGCCCATTTTGTGTGGTCTGTATATTAACTGGAGCATGGTCAAATTCCTAGTGTCCGGGCCCCAAGGGAGGATGTGTCTTTTTCTGCCTGCTTCTGTGCCAGAAGCCATCAGCTGAGGAGAGCCATGAGGTGGGGAGCAATATGGGGCTAGCTCTCCTGTGTCCACAACACTGCCTGTACTGAAGTGCTGCGGGCCACCAAGGGGTGGGGCCAGCTCTACTGAGAGGGGCGGGGCCATTTTTCCCACCAAAGGGGCAGGGCCAGCTCTCCCACAAAGGGTGGGACCAGCTCTCCCATGCCCATAGACATTAACAAGGCTTCAGGTGGCAGTCCAGACCACGGGCATTCACATGGGCTTCGGTGGTAACATGGGCCACAGACATCAACATGGCCCTTGGCCATATCAGGACACCTGACCCACTCATGGCTCTCAGTGGCTGCATGGACCACAAGCCTCAACACCATCTCTGGTGGTTACACATGCCACTCCCATCAGAAGTGTGGCTTGCTTGGGTAGCTTCTGGCCACCCTGTGGCCACAGGGCTCCAGGCAGTACTTGCTTGGATTAGGTTTGTTTCTTTTGAGGACTTGTCTGAACACAGCTGGACTCCTCAGCATTTTTTCCTCTTGTTTCTCCTCAGGGTTTTCACATCTTACATTTATGTCTTTAATTTATTTCATGTTGGTTCTTGTAAGTAGTGAGATTTAGAGCTCTAGACCCATGCATCTCACGTGGACCTACAATTGACCCAGCATGAGTGACTGAACAATTTCTCCTTCTTGCAATGCATGTTGTTAGTTTAGATCTTTTTGTCAAAACTCTGTAATAGGTTCACAGAATTTACTTTTATGGTCTCTATCCTATTCTTTGGCCTCTCTGATGATTTTTCTGTCAGTGTCCATGCTGTTTTGATTATGATAGCTTTGTAGTATATTTTAGGTAACATGATGTAGTATTGCTTAGTTCTTTTGCTCAGAATTGTGTTACTATTGGTTACCTTTCATAGTTCCAAATAAGTTGCATGATTTTTTTCCAGTTCTGTGAATAATGTCATGAGCATTTTGATAAGAATTGCATTGACATTGCATCTATAGTTTGGTAGTGTGGACATTTGAACAATATTGATTCTTCCATTCCATGAACATGGGATGTCTTTCTGTTCTTTGCATCCTTTTCAATTTTTTTCCATCAGTGTTTTATAGTTGCCATTGTAGAGCTTCTCTCACAACTTTGGTTAAATTTCTTCCTCCAGAATCTTCTTTGTATCCACCACAGAGCTGACTGCCTCCTTGATTTCTTGTTCAGAAAAATTACTGTAGGTACACATCAAGACCTCCAATGTTTAAAATATTTATTTATGAGTCCAGGTGCCTGCAAGGGCCAGAGGCACCAGATTTCTCTGGGAGGTGGAGTTGCAAGTGGTTGTGAGAAGCCTAGTGTGGATGCTGAGAAATGAAATCTGGTTCTCTGCAAAAGCATATGAGCTCTTAGCCATTGAACCATCTCTCCAGCCATGGAGCTGCTGATTTTTTAATGATGCTTTTATATCTTAAAATTTTTTTGTGTCGGTGGTGGCGCACGCCTTTAATCCCAGCACTCGGGAGGCAGAGCCAGGCGGATCTCTGTGAGTTCGAGGCCAGCCTGGGCTACCAAGTGAGTTCCAGGAAAGGCGCAAAGCTACACAGAGAAACCCTGTCTCGAAAAAAACAAAAAAAAAAACAAAAAAAATTTGTGTCCATTTATTAGGCTCTCAAATCTAATTTATAGCATCCATATTTCAATTTACAAATTTGGAGCAGTAAATTATCAGGAGAAGTTATAGAGTTCATACACACAAAGATTCCAGGGCACTTCATGGCCTATGCTAAGCACCCAATAATCATTGACAGGAGCAGCTGCTGCTTTGCAGGGAGACAAACTATCATTCTGAACATTGCTCAGTTTGGAGGGAGATTTTTACTCTAGAGAAATCTAGTAAACTCTCCCAGCTTTGTATCAGAGACTCCTCCACCAGTTCCCATGTATCAAGCCTCTTGTCCTTGACCATGGCTAGAAAGTACCAACCATCTCTTGTTTCTCTGATCTTTTCCATTCTAATCCAATCCAGTCTACCTCACCTGTGCCTCTCATAGACAAGGCGCTGCAGGTATAAACTCAAAAGGCTTTCTTAATGCCGGATACTTTTTTTCACGTAAATGTCATAAAACTGTCTCCATGGTAGGTTGCTGTTCCAATGACCTCCAGTTGCACAACTGCCCATTCCAATCAGAATGGCTTGGAGCACAGGTTGGCAAACCATAGCCCTTTCTGATTTTTGTAAAACACATGAGTTAGGCATCATTTAAGTTTTCAAGAGGAAAAAAACATCACAAGAAGAATAGTATTTCATGGCATATAAAATTATATTGATTTGAAATGTTGAGGAACATAATGTAAGCTGTATTGGAACCAGGCCACACCCACTCATTCTCAGTTGTCTCTGGCACTTCCACCAGGCTTGAAGCAGCTACCAGCTCACGCTTTACAGAGATGTTTGCCAACCTCAGGCTTAAAACATCCACTGTCTTTTTGCTTACAAACTTTCAGCATGGGATGCTGCTGCTCTTTCTGCTCTCCTCTAGGCTGGATCAAGGCCAAGATCGCCTCATTGTTTAGGGTAGGCGTTGTCTGTCTGACTTAGGGTAGGGATATCAGTTGGCAGAACACCTAGAGGTTCCTGCTTGGCCACAGAGGTGTGACTCCAGCTCCCTCACAACATGGCCTCTGGATCATAAGGACAAACATTCTCAAAAGACAGAAAGCAAGAGCTATCACTCTCTAAAGAGGTGGTCTTGAGACCAGCCCAAGCGGAAGGTGTTAGTTTTCCATTATTTTAGTTTCATTTCCACTACTGTAATAAAACAACCTGACAAAATCCTATTTACGGAAGAATGGCTTTATTTTGCTCACACTTCCAGCTTTGGGGAAGGTCAAGGCAGAAACTTTAGAGTAGCTGATGACATCATATCCACAGGTTGAGAGCCAAGAGAAATGAATGCATACATCTTCGTATTTAGCTAACTTTCTCCATTGTTATATAGTTCAGAATCTCTTGCCTAGGGAATGATACTACCCACAGTGGGCTGGGTCTTCCCACATCAATTAACATTAGTAATCAAGACAATCCCTTACAGACATGCCCACAGGCCAACCTGATCTGGAAGATGCATCACTGAGACTCTCTTCCCAGGTGACTCTATCTTATGTCAAGTTGACAGTTAACATTAACCATCACAACCATATTCAAGCCAATTGTTACAGAGCACAGGCTGCAGGGAGTGGGGGGGATACAGATGCCTCCTTCATTAGATTCAAGTCTAGAGAATTCAGCAATCATATCTTCTACACACCACAGGCATAAGGGTTCTTGGGAACATGGAAGGAACCCTTTTTTTTCTTTTGTTTTTGTTTTTTTGAGACAGGGTTTCTCTGTGTAGCTTTGGAGTCTGTCCTGGAACTTACTCTGTAGAGCAGGCTGGCCTTGAACTCACAGAGAACTGCCTACCTCTGCCTCCTGAGTGCTGGGATTAAAGGCATGCGCCACCACGCCCAGTAGAAGGAACCCTTTGAAGAGTGGCTATTATTGTGTCCGTTGTTGCTCACCAACAGCCAGCAGCACCACCATGTCTGTTGATGCTTGGCAGAAGACTTTGCTCACAGAGCTCGGGACGCATCCTGTCTCTTCTACCGGGGTTGGTTTATATCAATTGCTGTCAGAAACTGGTCAAGAATAGAGCCCAGATGTCCTTAGGTATTTTTTGTTATTGTTTTGAGACAAGGTCTCACTATGTAGCCCCAGCTGGCCTGGAATTTGCTTTGTAGACCATGCTGGCCTTGAACTCACAGAGATCTGCCTATCTGTGCCTCTCAAGCTCTGGGACTAAAGATGTGCACACCCCCCAAATCTGACCAGATGTCTCCAGTTTCTAGGTATGTGTAGGTCTATTTTTGAATTCAAGTAGAAATTAGATGCACATGTGTAGATTGGTATGCTTGTAAATGTGTATGTGTGTTCATGTGCATATGTGTAGCCATGTGTGGATATGTGTGTGGAGACCAGAGATCATCCTCAGCTGTCATTCTTCAGACACTGTCCATCTTGGTTTTTGAGACAGGGTTTCTTGCTGGCCTGGAACTCACTAATAAGCTAGGCTGGCTGACTTCAGGAACCCACATGTCTTCACCTTCCTAAGGCTGGGGATGTAAGCCTGTGCCACAATGCCTGGACATCCTAGATTTGTTTGTTTTTAATCTCTGCTGGTGAAGCAAGTGTTCCATCTGGGTTGAGGACTACAGGACACTACAGCATTTCCAGCATCTTCAGAGCCCCGCCCACTGCCGACTGACAGCCATACAGTGATGGTACTGTTCTAGCTCTGAAGAGGAGACTGGAGAACAGAAAACAGCTTTGCTTATGAATTCCCTGCGAGCCCAGGCCAGGCCTGGAGCACAGAGGGATCTCCAGGGACAGCATTGAGGATCCCAGGACTCCAGGCTTCCTTCCCCATCAAGCTTTTCCTGACACAGACCCATCCAGAGCAGAATGATCTGGCCTTCTGCCAGGCTGCCATGTCCCTTTCTGTCCTCACTCCTGCAAGAGCAGGCAGCTTTGGAGGCAACATATTGACAGATATGCACTTAGAGCAAAGAAGTGGATTATATTCTCCCTGCCTTGGGTGTAAATGGGCTTCTTAGTTGTCGAGAAGAGGGTTTAGCTGAGATGTGAGATGTCACCCAGCCCGTAGCCCTCTGAAGAGTTCTGGCTATGGGCAGTGCCAAGCTGAAGCCTGGCCTCCAGATCTAGAGCCTAGAGTCTGGGATGCCATCTTCCATGGCCCCAGGAGGCCCCTCAGATTGTGGCCAAATCTAGGAGTCCTGTCTTTTGGGAGCTGGGGTCTTCTGGCTATTGAGACACTAGCCTCAGTGGTCCTACCTCAGGAAGGTGCTAGAGCTTGGAACTGATGATGCTGACTCTGGGTCCTTGAGTCCACGGTGGAGTGTCCAGGAGACCTTTTGTTGTCTGGACATGGGGAGGGCACTAACCTTGCTGCCAATCTCATCTGTTCCATTTATAGTGAGAGTAAATGGCTCAGAGCCACATTCGGTCTCCTCGGTCACATACTGTACCCTCAGACTGACCTCAGCCATGGCCACAGACCATGCCTGATACTGGTCCCAGAACTGACCCTATCCAAAGGCCATCCCTAGCTTGGCTGCAAAACTAACCCTGACCATGACCCCACAGTGATTCTAGGCTCTGATCAGGGATTGTGGGAGGCACCAAAACCTCACAGGCCCACAGTGCCGGTCTTAATTGGCAGCGTGTTCTGTGAGGAAAAGAATCTGTCCTGCAAGTGCAAGGCCCCAGAACAGATGCTATTTTCATTCAGTCTTGAGCTCCAGCCCATGGGATGGTACCACCCATGTTTAGGATGGGCCCACTCACCTGCCTAGACACTCCCTCACAGACATCCACAGAGGTTAGTCTATTAGGTGACCATATATCCCACCAAGCTGACAATCAACATTACCTATCCCGGAAGCCTAGCAGCTGCCAACTGCCCCCACCCCCATTGGCCTCTGTACCTCCACACTGGAGCTCCCACCAGGCACAGCATCTCCCTCAACTTGCTGCCACTCTGTTAGCCCCAATCCCTCCTGTGGGATTGTCCTGCTTTCAATGTCCAAAGAGCAAAGCATCCGGGATTGCTGGGCCTGACAGGACATGGGTCTCTGTCATCCTGACAGAGCCAGAAGCCTGTCAGCAGTCCAAGCTCATGAGTGGCCTGGAAGAACAAGGGTACCTGGGGCCTTTGTGTTACCCTTGTGCCTCAAAGTTGCTACCTTAACGCCAAGTTCATGTTCAAGGAGTTCCTATGGGAACACACCGCCTACAGTTAATGCTGTTCTAGCCCCAGTTCAAGGCCCTGCCTTTCAGTGTCAAGCATTAGACCCTGCTCCCACACACTCCCAGTTCCCCACTAACTCTCAACCCACCTGCCCACTCCTCCCTCTACACAGACCCTCACAGGTCTGTGTAGACAATGGAGCTTGTGTCTCCCACCCTCAGAAAGTCTGCGCTTTCTACAGCTAGAGGTCTGAGCAGGCCTGCACAGTACAAAGCCAAAGACCACTCGAAGGAAAGAACCTGCGTCTCTGGGCAACACCTCCCCTCATTTGAGTCCAGCCTATCATGCAGAAACGCATCTCGATAGGGGAAAACTGAGGTTTCAGACACTAGGCTCCCACGGCACCCTGCAGCCTGGAAGGGACTGTGGGAGAGCCAACTGACTCCCGAGAGCTGTGCAGAGATGGGGACTCTGCCTACAAGCCCTTCCCTAGACTGTAGGGATGAACTCCAACCATTCCAGGCAACCTGTGGGATAACCCAGGTGACCAGCTATCATCCGTAGAGGTAAGTGGTGATAATGTTGTTGCCAACAGCAGGGAAGGGCTGGTGTTTTCAGGCATTCTACTTCAGTTGGATCAGAGCCTGAGGGTGAAAGCAGGAACAGCCCCCAGCAGGTCTGACAGCCTCCTCCTCCAGTCCCTACCAGGTCTCCTGCCCTCTCCCTGCCCCTCTCATGCCCACAGCCATGCTAATGCCTTTAGCAGTCTCCAGGTCTGTCTCCAGGGCAGCCCTAGGTTCAAAGATCAAATACACTTTCTGGCAGGCTAGGGCTGGTGGCCAACTGCCAGGAGTGGGAAGGGCTGAGCTAGTGCAGGGGGAGCAAGGCTGTTTAGAGTCCTCTTTATGAAGGGACCTCAGATGGGAAAATCTACAGTGTGACCAGAAAGAACCTCCATTTCCAAGCCGGGCTTGGCTCTGCCTTCTCGCCTAGAAGAGGAAGCTAGGGAGGAGGGGGCACAGGAGGAAGCAAAGACAAGGGCCAAGAGAAAATAAACCAGAGAGGAATCATCTCAAAAAGTCACACTTTTGGGTTCTGGCTCTCCCCCACCATATCCTAAAGCCTAAACCACAGAGTGGAGTGACAAGGTGTGTGTGTGGTCAGGGACCGGAAACCCAGGGTGGATGAGGAGGACCAGAGGAAAGGGCAGGCAGAAGTCACCACAGCTTGTCCCTGTCCCACCATCCTTGACTGCCCAGAGACCGGTGTCTTCATGGTTTTTTGATGGGGCTGTCACAGCTCAGGATACACAGTTTCCTTCAAACAAAAACTGAAAGCCCTTACCAGGTGAGTGTCTGTGGTTCTGAAAACCAGTTCTCCAGGGCTGCATCTCAGACTTGCCCACAAACCACCTAGGACCTTGTTAATACAGCCTGGGACCCTGCAGCTCTCAGGGTTCCCAGGTGGCATGGGGCCGGTGGCGGTCCTAGGAGTAGCAAGGACCACATCTACTGGACAGCACCAATGGCAGCCTTGGGCTTGGAGGACAAGCAATGAAAAGTCACTGAGGAAAGTGAACAGTGACCCCGCTGAGAGCTTTCTTCTCACTCAGTACCCAGGCAAGGCTGAAGTAGCATGCTGTGAAACCTCTATGTCCTCCAGAGATTTGGTCCCCAAGGTGTTGGCAGAACCTCTGAGGAGGGCGGTGCTGTGCGAGGTCCTTAGGTCACTGGAGGATGGTGACATCAGCCTCTCTCTCTCTCTCTCTCTCTCTCTCTCTGTGTGTGTGTGTGTGTGTGTGTGTGTGTGTATGTGTGTGTATGTGTGTGTGTGTGTGTGTTCCCTGGATCATGGTATGAGTGGCTTTGTTTCACCACAGACTCAAAGCCACAAAACAACCTGTCATGGATTAGAACCCCAAACCTGTGAACTAAGTAAGACAGACTTGCTTTTGTAAGTTAATTCTGTTGAGCATTTTGTTACAGCAAGGAAAACTGTCTGCCACAGAACGCTTCTGCTGAGAAATGGGGCTGTTGGCTCCGGCTCAGCCTGCAAGGATGTGGCAGGACTTTAAAACTGATTCTCAGAGAATTCAGGAACGTTCAGAGGAGCAGGCTTGAGAAAACCCTAGATGGCTACAAACAGAGCCCAAGGGGGCGATCTGCTGAGGGCTCAGAAGAACAGAATGCTGCAGGAAGTGTGGGCTGTAAAGACCCAGGCTGTCAAGCTTCAGCTGGACACAAACACTCACTAACACAGAGACATCTGCTAGCAAAGCTGCTCTCCAGGGACCTGAGACCCCTGCTGTAACCAGCAGGGCCAAGAGAGGGCACAGCTACCAGTCAGTGTTAGGGCCCTCCCAAGAAAGGAAAGGAAGAAAGGAGAGAAAGGGGAAGGGAGGAGAAGGGGAGAAGGGAAAGAAAGAGAGAGGGGAAGAAAAGAGGGAGGAGGAGGGCGAACCTGCCAGCTGGGGCTCTGCACTCTTGCAGACAGGCTGACATTACCAGGCTAAGGCTGACGGTGGCGATGAACCAGCCAGGCAGAGCTGTCCCCGGCTGCTGTCCATCCCCATGAGCAGCAGTGACTGCAGGACTTGGTCAGCCAGTGCCGTGCAGCAGGAGGTCAGGACAGCAGGTCCCACAGATGGAGAACACTAGCTGCACAGACTCTGCGGCACAGGCTCCGGCCCAAGCACCGCTCATCGCCTCCTTCAGTTCACCCTGGTTCCCAGGGCAATCAGGAGCCCTGCCTGATCAAAGTCACTCACCCCTCCCCAAACTTGCTGACTGCGGGACTGGTCTCTCCCTCCCTCCCTCCCTCCTTCCCTCTTTCTTTCCTTCCTCTCTTTTTCTTCTTCTTTGTTTGGTTTGGTTTTGTTGTTGCTGTTATTTTGATACAGGCTCTCATATATCCCAGGCTGACGCCCAGCTACCTATGTAGCCCAGGATGGCCTTGAACTCTGGACCCTCTTTCTACTACACCCTACATCCTGAAAGCAGGGGTTACAAGCTGAGCCACCACACCCATCTTTTTTTAAGCTGTTATAGACTGAATTAAGTTCCCCCCAAATCCATCTGCTAGTATCCCAGTGGGACTGGATCTGTACATAAGGTCCTTTTAGGGAGAAGCTGAGGTTCAAGGGGCATAATACTGGGCCCTGATCCATCGGTACTAGAGTTAGGGGAGATATGAAGGTGGCCTGGAGGACCGTGGAAATGGGAGGGCTGGGGACAGCAGGAGAGGAATGTGCAGAGATGGATCAATGAGGCTGGTCCGCACCATCTGCACCCCAGCCCCACATTCCTGCCACCTGGTGTGGAGATCTTGGGCACTGGCTGGCTTTTCTAGGCCTTGAAGTATGGAGGTCCTGGCAGCCAGCCCCTCCAAGCCTCTGTTGGGGGAGCATGACCTTGAGAGGGAGGCAGCATGGAATAGTACTTAAGGCGCTACCCCCACCTCACTTGTACAGGTGGCTGATGGGCGGGCCCCTCCTCAGCATCTGCTCCCCATTTCTAAGTGAACCCCAGCCAATGCTCATAGCCATGTGTTCACCCAAACCAACTCGGCCCAGAATGGGTCCTCATGTGACAGGAGGGGCGTGGAGTCAGCACCGCCTCCCCACAGCCCCCACTCACTGCTCCCACCTGAGCTGCCATACCAGGGTCCTCATGCTTCTCAGCGACTCACCACCTGAGGGATGGGGCAGTCAGCAGAGGAGCAGAAGTACTAGGCAGCCATGGACACTCATGTCCCTGCAGGGCCAGGCAAGGTCAGGGGGGAGGGGCGTGCATGCGCGCAGACCCCACCTTTACCTACTTCATGCTTGGAGCAATGGTTTGTTGTTGTTGTTGTTGTTGTTTGCTTGGTGTGTGTGTGTGTGTGTGTGTGTGTGTGTGTGTGTGTGTGTGTGTGTACACATCCATGCCCACATGTGCACATTTCTAAGCTCTAAGCATGATTTTCCCATTTGTTACCATGAAAACTAGAAGAGATGAATGACTTACCTTGGTCTGGCCACACCGTCAGAACCTCTCGCTCTTTCCCAGGGAGCAGCAATCCCCAGACCTCCAGTCACCGAAGGGGAAACTTTAAACAGGGTCAGCGCTGCCTACTCCAGGGAGCAGCAGAACAAGGGACAGACAGATGACAGGGATGGGATCCTGTCACTGATAGCCACTGTGTGCCTGAAAGGACTTGAGCAAGCTGGCAAGTACCTGATGCCCACCTGAAGTAGGGGTGTCTGCACCAGCATCCCTTCTCAGGGTCCGTCTGAGGGTTAGAAAAGTTTATATTCACCCTGTCCCTTAGAAGTACTTAGAACAAATGTTGGATTTATTCATTGGTTCCATGTGACTGGGGACCTTGGAGTTGGTACAATTTGACAGATCAAGAAAGAGAATCATGGTCAAACAGAAGTCTGGGACTCAGCTCTCCTGAGGCCCTGAACTCTGCTCTCTTGGGCACTCACAGAACCCTGCTGACATCAAAGCTGCTTGTCCCCTCTGTCTAACACAGACAGCAAACTCTGGGCCCTGGGGAGGCTCTCAAGGGGACCCTTCTGAGGGGGCCAGGCAAAGTGAGGGGAAGGGAACCAAGGAACACTCACTGGCTCCCCTGGACTGTGGTGAAGCAAGCAGGGTACCCCAGATCCCTGTCTCTTGTGCTGGAGCCGACCGCACTTCTCTGCCTCATGACAGTACTAAAGAAGCCAATCTCTAAAGGTCCCCGCCCTTCCTCAGCAAACCTCTGCTTCTCTCTGGTGGCAGCCACAGGAAGGTCCAACATCAGAAGGTCCTGGCTGGAGGCTCAATGGCTTCCAGGTGTGGGGGAGGCCCAGCTGGCAGGGCAGGTGTGGGGAGGGCCCAAGCAGCTGCAGGGTGTCTGGAAGGCATTTGAGCGTCTAATGAGCACGGGATCTAATTAAAATGTTGGAGGAGGAATAAGGGTCCACACCATGTGGCACAGGAAGTGTAGCTGGGGCTGCCTGAACAGCGGGGCTCTGTGGGAGGAGTGCTTGGTTAAGGAGCAGGGGTCAACCCTAGCCCTACCCCTTCAACCCTGCCTCCTCCTCCTTCTCACAATCCTAAGTCAGTGGGTGCTGAAGGGCAGAGACTTCCATGCCAGACACCAGCCTTTCTGGCTGCCCTGCTCAGCCCAAGCCTGTTTCCTGGACAGATATGCAGGCAACCGTGGCTCACACTCTGCTGAGCACTAGAGAGCAAAGGCAGGGGCTGTGGTGCCCTTGTTGGACTGTGATCCAGAATTCAACAGCTTCCAAACAAGGTCTCCAATGTAAGCTCTTCCCCAAAGTCACAGTGTTTCTGAGGGCAGTAGATGAGCTGGGGTGGATGTTCCTCAACCTGACATTCCCTGAACATCATAAAAGTGGGTTGAGCAAGACGTCCCCCTACACTGCCGTCACACAGTCCCTGGGAGCCTGGTCACCCCACCTTCAGCCTGTGATCAGCAAAACTTTAAGAATGTACCACTATCAGTCAACATGGTACCCCCTTTTATCCCCATCACACACAGTGTCCACTCTGGCCCAGCAGATACCAGCTTCAGTATGTCTGGTCCATGCTCAGATGTGCCTCTCACCCTTGCTGTGTCCTAGGCAGCACTTCCAGGCCCAGGGCCTTCCTGTGAAGGGCTCTGGACCCCAGAGGTTGGGAAGAGGGTCTGCCAGTCCTCTTGTGCCCTACCCACCAGCCAGGCCCCTGAGCCAGCTCTCTCCTCCTCCCTGCCCCCTCCCATCTGCTCCTAATAATAAAGCTTTGTCTCCTAGCATGCCCTGCCCCTCCCAGTCCCTGCAGGGAGAACAGGGAGGCGAGACACCCCCATGCTGGTCCCTGACTGGGGTGTTAATGAGATCCAGGTTTCCACCCAGCTGTGGGCTTGGCCCTGTGAAGGCAGTTTTCCTTTCTCTTGCCTTAACCTTGTTCCTTCAAGTGTCTCCCCACATACTGGGGTTGAGGTGAGTGACAGGTAAGGGGAAGAGGGAAGAGAGGGAAAAGGAGAAGGAAACTGGACTGGGAGCCTTTGTGGACAGGAGATGCAAAGGAAGCCCCTGAGAGGGTCCTCAGCCTAAGGAAGCTCTTCAGGGTCAACAGGAAGTCAGGTCTAACCCCCCCACCCCTCCCCCCCCCCTACCCCCCCTACCCCCCACCCCCGGGAGCAGCAGTCCAAGAGAGAGCTGAGCTCTGGCTACCCTTACATAAAAACACACAGGCCTCCTCCCGTCAGCCTCACTGCCTCACCAGGACCACACTCATCCCCACAGGATCTGGGCAGTTTAAGAGTTCTCCCAGAGCCTTTCTAGGGACGCATCCTCCAGCAGAGCTGACCACCCTTCTCTGCAGGGCACAAGGACACCTGCTGGCTCAGCCCTATCCTGTTTACTTATTTCCTCTCCTGCTGCCCACTCTTAGCTCAGCATCTGCTGGTCCAATGAGTAAATGGCACAGGCTGGGCATCCCAGAGAGGCTTATGTCAGGAGACCTGCTTACCGTCTACCCCCACCTCACCATGCCATGCAGGCTCAGGCGGTTTCCTTGGTGTCTCTGGCCTCAGGGATCCCAGTAGATGAGCGGAGGGTGGGGTTCCGCTCTCTCCACATGCAAGGTACACCCAAGAACTGCTTTGCAAGGGACAAGAAAGACGATCTGTGAGGCTGTGGAGGTTGAAACCCTGAAGTCAGTGGTCAACCAGGGTGAAGGAGAGGATCCTGCTTTGCCCTGAGGGGATGGCACAGAGCTTGTACAGCTTTAGGCTTTAGGCATGGCCAAAGTTTGTCCCCATTCTCACTGCCCAGGAAAGAGACTTCACATAGGCATAGATTTCCAGTGCAGGATGCTTTTTGGTGGTACTGTTCAGTTCTTGCTACTGGGCTGTATTCCTTCCCACTGCCTGACACCATAGTTACAGCTCAGTGGATCAGCCGAGGACAGAGTACAGGGCTGTGGCCCTACTGCACTTGTCTGGGTCCTCTCCCCACCCTACTAATGCCCAGCACACCACCCACCACGCCAGCAGAGGCAGGGCTTGTGCACAGCACAGGGCCTGCCCTGGATCCTGATTGAAGGATGCTACCTGCTTAGAGAAGCAGGCCTAAGTGGACACCATGATGAGACCATTAGTTCTACCTTCCCTGGATGGACACAGACACTCCACTTATGTGAATGCACTGTTTTTTAGCACCACACTGAGCCCTGGCTTCTCTCCACATTCCCCTAACCCTCCTCCTTAGCAGTCAGATTGGTGAAAAGATTGTACTCCACTCCTGAGTGCCTATGTCCATACACTAAGCCCCATGCCCTAAACAAAGCCCTCTTTCCACACGTATGAGGTCCACCATGCCTTCCTGTGGCCTCTCACTTACTAACTTTATGGGGGTTTTAGGTTGTGGACTGGCTGAAGCTGACTAAGGAAGGCAGCTAACTGCCCACAGCCCTGTCTAACACACATGTGGACGCTGCCTCTGACCATAATGGAGTGTGCTCCTTCCAGACCACCTGAGGGGTGCTCCCTCAAGATGCTGGCAAGCATTCTCATGGTGAAAGGGTTGTGGGAAGCTTCCCCAAAGCCTGGCTGCCTCTGGCATGAGTACCAGCTGGCTGACTGCCCCAGCCAGCCAGCGGGAGATTCAGGAGGCATTCACATAGTCCATGTTCCGGTTCCATGCAGTGGGGGAGGCCTCCAAAGTAGAGCATTCACGTCCACACAGGAGGATTGACTCCAGGGCACCTGACCTTTACTACTTTAGACAGCTCCTCAGAGGGTGGAGCGGTCTCTTACCTAATAGACAGACCTCCACTATTCCCACAGTGAGTTCCTCTTGGGGATTATCCTGCCGGAAGCTTCTACAGAAGGTTCTGAAGCCATGGCCATCTGGCAGGCCAACAGAAACCCTCTCAGAACATTCTGTAGTTTAGCTCTAAGCCTGTCATCTCCTGGAAGCCTCCTGTGTTGAGGGCCCTGGTACATAAAGGTTCAGGTGGAGCTGCTCCCATCCCATCGGCCTTCCTTGGACCCAGGCTACCAATCAGAGCCTGACTCTGAAGATCCCAGAGAACACCACCATGGATGTGGATCCGAGGAGCTCCTCAGGCTCTGTCCTGAGGTTTGCTGTGTTCCCCACCTTTGCCCTGGCCCTGGCTACAGGTTTCTCTCCCTTTCTAGAACTGCCACTGTTGAGCAGCCAAGCACTACCCAACTTACTGAGTCCACCGAGAGTTCTCTAGTAGTCCTGGCACCTCTCCCTATTCAGCCTGCCTCTGACAAGAACAACACAACTGTTTTCCTCTCCTCTATCTCCCTCCCTTCCTGCTAGGCCTCACTGGAGCTCTTCCTCTCTGCTTCTAGAGAAACCATGCCTACCGAGACTCCCTACCACACCCACACCCATCCAGCCATTTGTCCTAAGGGTCTCCACCACATGACTGTGGGCTCACTAAGAGCACTGTCCTTCCTCAGAATCTGTGTTCTCTGAGGACGATTGGCCTTGCCTTGTTTATGTTGAGATGTCCAGTTCCAAGATGGCTGCCTTCAGACAGAGGGCCCCTGGAGCAAGGAGGAAGTTTCTCACACATGTCACCCAGGGATTCACAGGGAATAATACTCTGTCTCCCCATAGTACAGATTCAGTGGGCTATCCTTCCTTTATTTCCAACCTATGGGTCCAATAGAGAACAGGCTTTATTCTCCTATCAAACCTGGGGCTCTGCGGAGGCAGGCGGCCTCCTCCATCAGACCCAAGCTATGTAAGTCACAAAGCCTAGGACAAAATAAAATGTGAGGGCCTTCAATCAAGATGGTGACAGCAGGGTGTAGATGGAGCTTGGGATCCTGGTCTACTGCCCAAGGCACAAACCCACGGAGGCTCCCACACCTCCCGGTGGGATAGACACTGAGGCCCTGAGCAACAGGCAGACCAGAGAGCCAAGAGAATGGCCAGAGACCTGGAGGTGAGCGGGGCTGCCCTCAGGCCTGAGGCAGGACACCCAGGGTCACCTTCCTGAACAACGAGGCATTCATGAGCAGCCTGGCTTCCAAGCAAGGCATGCTGTAATGCCAGGCCTGGCCCTGCAATCTGTGCTCTGTGCTCTGAGCTCTGAGCCCAGCACTGGCTGGGGCTCAAGTGGGAGAAAGTTGCTGCTGCTGCTGCTGCTGTTGCTGCTGCTGCTGAGGTAGCGCTATGGAAACATCTATTTTTACCCTGGCCGGCAAGGAACAGGTCAGCAATGGAGTAAGTCATGGAGCAGCCACCACGTTGACCAGGGAGGGCCTCGGCAGGGGCAGCCACGATAAAGTGACGATTGTAGAGGCACAGCCCAGAGCAGCTGAGGGCCACCCAGGCAGCCCACTTTACCGCAGTACACTAGTACAGCTAGGAGCTAGGAGCCAGCAAAGATGTCCCAGAGACAGACCTTAGCAGGGTTGCTGGTACAGCTATCCCCAGCTCAGGTTCTCTGACACACACACTGGTCCTTGCCCTGGACCGGAGATGGAGACATGCGAAGCTCTGTCCCTATTTTAGCCCCCCTTCCTTCTTTCCTGAGGATGTTGTGGGTCTTGAAAGTTAGGGAGGACAGAGGGAGGAGTTGGGGACATCTCACTTCACAGGATTTGCTCAGTGGCCCTGCTTGGGAGTGGTGGCTGGGCAGCCTTTAAGTGAGGAGCTGAGAGAGAGTTGCAAAGCCACCTCTAATTGCCTCTAGCAGCCAGCACAAGGCCCCCACCTGTCCCCACAGTAGGTAGAACACTGTGTGCCTAGGTGCTTACGTTACATAAACCCAACCACACTCACCAAGACCGTTTGCGGCTCTCCCTGACTAATAAAAAAGCAAATGTCTCCTTGAGCAAAGCCAGGCTGGGCTCCCTGCCACTAACCTCGATCCTTTCTGACTCCCAGCTTCCTTTGGTCCCCCACCAGCATATGACCACTCACCTCTGCCTGCCCTGCTGGGCTGCCTGAGGGAGGAAAGCAGACCACCACCCGCTCCAGGACAGAAGCCAAGGGAGCATGATACCCTGTGCCCGCTCTGAGTGGCCTCCAGAAGCCACTGAGCTGTAGAGGAGAATGCCTGTCTTTCCTTGGGCAGTTAGCATCCCACTCTGGGGAGACCCTCTCCTCATCAAAAGGCAGGTAATACTCAGAGGCCCTGACCCCACTCCTCTGCCCCTGCCTCATCCATCACATCTGTAGCATCTCAACAAACACTCCTGTAGGGTTCTGAACCTATGGAACATTTTAACCCAGAACCAAGTTCCTCTCCTTTCTTCCTATCAAGGTTCCCTTTCCTCTGTACTGTTGAGTTAACAATCGCCCGTTTTCAAATGGAAAGGTGAGGTCAGAGATCCTGGAGACAGGAACACGCTGGAAGGTAGAGCCGAGCATAAATAAAGGGAGGCAAAGAAGACATCCATCAGCTTGTAGCTGCTTGCGTTCTGTCTTCTACAGCCCAGGGAGGGGTTGCCATGCACCTCATTGTCCTTGAGACTGGGGCCCTTCCGGTGAGGCAGTGTCCAATCTGCGCCACCTTATAGAGCACCCCTGCTGGCTTCCCAGGAACAAGGGCTATGATCTAGGCATCCCAGGGAAGCACTCACTCCTTACAGGGCTTCTGAAGAGCCTCGGGGCCATTCCCTAACAAGCCCAGCCTGTTCTATAGGGCCAAGCCATAAACCATAGAGCTCTGAACTTCCAGGGGAGAGTGGGGGCCTGGCCCGAGACCCCACCTTCTGTCTATGGTAGGAGGCTGCAGACAGATTTTACACTTTGAGTTAATGAGGGTCAGGCAGGGGCACCCACCGGCAGTAGAGAATAAATGGGAGGAAGGGGAGGTGGAAGGGGGCAAGCGCTCTGGACCAGGGAGGAGGGCTGAACCTTTGTCATAAAAACGTCTGACAGATGTACACTCACACTCACACAGGTCAGCATCATGCAGGCTTCCCATGTCCTGTAGTGGACCAGCCTGGCATGAAGGCTAAGAAGAAGGAAGGGTCTTGGGCACGATGGCTTACAGAACTTAGGAGGATCCCCTACAGGGTGAGGCAACCTGGGCTATCTATGAAGTTCCAGGCCAGCATTCCCAGCAGACATCTTCTGACCACTCCAAATGGTATCCTGATGATGGAGAGGGATGGCTTACAGTGAGAGCGAGAGCCATCATGGACAGGGTGGTGTGGAGAAGGAACCTGCAGAGAAGTCTCCAGAACAAAGGAAAACATCTGCCTTCTACACCCTTTTGGGGGGTGGCAGAAATTCCCATACCATGTGATTTGGTCAGAAGTAATGGAGGACCATAAGTTGGGGACTGTGACATATCAGGCTTCTTAATTTTCTGTCCAAAGGAAAAGTGGTGGTGGTGGGGGGGAGTTTGGTTTCATCAGGCTGTGGGATCCGACGAGCTTAGAGAGACCAACATCCTAAACATACATACGATGTAGCATATATATGTTCATATGGTTGTGTATGAACGGGTATGACAGCCAGAGACTGACATCTAATACCTTCTTCCAGTGCTTTCTACCTTATTTTTGGGGGGACAGTGTCTCTCTCTGAATCTGGAACTCAGCGATTGGCTAGACTGGCTGGCTGATGGGGTCCAGGGATGCCCTGGCTCTGCCTCCCTGTGCCATCCCTGAGTGCTGGGGTTACAGATGCCGAGTGCTGTGCCCGGCTTTTTTTTTTTTTGTTTGTTTGTTTTGTTTTGTTTTGTTTTTAATTTTTTAAATTACACTCATGATATTCATTAATTACAGTCATGATATTAATCACATTTGTGGTATTCATAGATTACATTCGCAGTATTCATTCAATTATATATATATATAAATATATATATATATTTTTAAATTTTAAATGCCGAATGTCATTTATTGAAGGGGGGAGGAGATCTTAAATACAGGCTTACAGCACAATGGGAGGACCCCGGAGGGCAGAAGTTCGCTACTGATGTTTTATAATCTTGCTTCTAATCTGTTAATGCCCATTATTCAGGATACACAGACAAGGCACTTCCCTTAAGCATTCAGGAGGGTGGAACTTGGCAGGGAATTGGCATAGGGAGGATCTCAAGGTCAAGGTGCGCAAGCAAGGCAGCAGTTACCCAAAACGGGGGCCAGGGCCCTACAGGTCCCCTTTTTATTAATAAATGAGCTTCTGACTTGGGTTGCGTGGGACGTCAGCAGGTCACCTTACCCGTCATGGAGATGCCTGCCCAGTGCTTGGCTTTTTATACTGAGGTCCAAACTTGGGTCCTCACGCTTGTGTGACAAGCACCTTTTCTACCGAGCCGTCTCCCCAGGGCCTCCTTTTGGTTGGTTTAAATCCACTGTACATAGCACTAGGTTTTATACAGGCATGTTCGTAGACACAAGTACACACTGTATTTTGACCATCTTCTCCTCTACCTTCCCCCACCCTCCCTCTTCTCACCCTCAGCAGGTCCCATTGGTCGCCTTCGTCTCCCACACATTGTCACTCTGCTTTCACGTTATATAGACACACGATTCTGTGTGTCCATACAAAACCCAGGAAGCGCAAATGAGAGAAAACATACAGGGGTTATCGTCCCAAGTCTGATTTCATTGGCTTACTCTGACTATCTCTGATTGCACCCATTTTTTTTTTTGTAAATGACATAATTTTAAATGCCATAATTTCATTCTTTTTCTTTTTTTTTTTTTCTTTTTTCTTTTTGGTTTTTCGAGACAGGGTTTCTCTGTGTAGCTTTGCGCCTTTCCTGGAACTCGCTTTGGAGACCAGGCTGGCCTCGAACTCACAGAGATCCGCCTGGCTCTGCCTCCCGAGTGCTGGGATTAAAGGCGTGCGCCACCAACGCCCGGCTTAATTTCATTCTTTATGACTAAATAAAATTGCTCTGCGAAAACATAGCACAATTTCTTTATCCGTTCCTTTGTTGACACTTACAGTCCTAGCTCAGTTTCTGTTACTGTGATAAAATACCCCAATGAAAAGCAAGTTAGTGGAGAAATGGTTTATTTTTAGCTCACAGTTCCAGGTCACAGTCCATGACAGCAGCGAACTGAAGGTGTCGAGAACTTGAAACAGTTACCCAGCCTGTTCTATAGAACATAACCACATTCACAGTCAGGAGCCAAGAGCAATGCACACCCCTTAGGGTTCAGCTAGCTTTCTCTACTCTTACACAGTCTAGGTCCCAGACCTAGGGAATGGCGGTGCCCACTTTCAGGCTGGGTCTTCCCACACCAATTAATGTAATTGATACTTCCCCCACCAGACATGCCCACAGGTCAACCTGGTCTAGACAATCCCTCCTGAGACTCTAGGTGAATCTCGATTGTGGCAAGTTGACAATTAGAACTAACCATCACACCTATATATGCTGGTAACATTAAAGGGAGGTAACAAAATGTTAAACATAAAATTCAGAATAACAAAAGTAGAACTGGGAAGGACCATCCTAGGGAACTCTAAAATACAGGGAATATTGTTATGGTGTAGAAATACTATCTGACACAGAAACGCAAAATGAGTGAAAGGGAACATTCTAATTCTTCAACTGCTGATGTGGAAACTAGTGTTGGTTTTACTGCCAGCCTTTAAATCTTATACATTATAAATGTTCATAATCTATTCACTATGTTGTTGTTTGAGACAAGGTCTCACTTTGTAGCCCCAGGTGGCCTAGAACTCACTATGTAGACCAGGCTGACTTTAAACTCACAGAAATGCCTCTGCGTCTGCCTCTGCCTCTGCCTCTGCCTCCTGAGTGCTGGGGTTAAAGGTGTGTGCCACCATGCCAGCCCATCCTGTGCAGTGTTTAATAAAAGAGACTCCAGGCCGGGCGTTGGTGGCGCACGCCTTTAATCCCAGCACTCGGGAGGCAGAGCCAGGCGGATCTCTGTGAGTTCGAGGCCAGCCTGGGCTACCAAGTGAGCTCCGGGAAAGGCGCAAAGCTACACAGAGAAACCCTGTCTCGAAAAAACCCCCCAAAAAAATAAATAAATAAAAGAGATTCCAGGGAAAAAGACTAACTTGCTTGTTTGTTTGAGGCGTGGTCCCTCCCCCCCCCCCCCCCCCCCACGTAACCCAGACCGGCCTCAAACTCAAACCTTTCTGTCTCTGATACCAGAACTCTGGGGTTGCAGGTGGGTGCCACCAGACCAGGCTTACTACCATGTGTTCTATATATGGGAAATTCTAGAATTAAGTGGCAGCAACAGTTCTTCTGGGTAATGGGATTAGTGGCTATTTCATACTCTGCCCTTTGCTAGCTGTTTTCTCAAATTTCTATAATGAACATATATTATTTTTGTAATACGACAAAAACCAATAAAAGCTATTTTTAAAAATAAAATAAATAGTCTCTCTTGCCCATCTGGAAAGAGTATGTTGTCCAAATCCCCAATGAGGGTTAGATTGGGCAGTGAAGAGTGTGAGCTTCTAAAGCACTTCCCAGAGCCCAGGCTGGGTTCCAGGCAGCCAACCATGGGAAAGGAGACAGCCAAGGGACTCTGTGCCCACGTCACCAGTCCAGCCAAGAGTGGATGAGGATGTCCACATAGGTCCCAGCAAAGGCCAAGCAAAGCTGTAAGCTAGAGCCCAGACTCCTTCTCTGGCTTAATTGGTTACTTTGCAAAGTGCTGTGACAAAACACCCCACAGAAGCATCTAAAGGGAAGGCTGACTTTAGCTCACTGTTCAAGGGGACAGTCCATGGGGGGAGGGGCGATGGTCATGGTAGCAGGAGCTCGAGGCCACTGGTCACATGGCATTCACAGTCAGGAAGCAGAGAGATGAATGCTGGTGCTCAGCTCATCCTTTTCCTTGTTATTCAGTCTGAGACCCCAGTACATTGAATGATACTGCCCACACAGGGTGGGTCTTCCCACCTCCATGAACCTGAACTGAATCTAGTTAACTCCCCCACAGACTCCGCCAAAGATTTGTTTCCATGGTGATTCTAAATCCCATCAAGTTGACAATCAAGACCAACAGGTTACATTGGTCCAAAAGTTTAAGGTGAATTACACAAGAGACAGGGACAGCCCAAATCTATTCTTTTTCTCGGGTCCTTGGCACAGGCTTTGCACATGACCTCTGCTGGGAATGCTCTCCCTAGGTTTACATGGCTACCTCTCATTTCAGTCTCCCCTGAAGGGGGAGGGAAGTCATCTCAGAGAAAGGTTCACAGTCCATTTTAAAATCTCACCTGGCTTCATTTTTCTAGCCATCACTCAATTGATAGTCTCCACATGAAGTCCACATTCTCAGGCACCATGATTGAAGCCTTTTTTTTTTAACCACGGGCAAGGCTTCCATGGTTAGCTCCCAGTCAGAGCATGGCAGCTACTCCAGAAACATCATCAAGTAAAGGCAAAGGCTGCCTTTGTCATGAGGCCAGTGCCACCTCTGCACACTGGTCCCTGCCTGCCTCCTGCCTCCCACCCCTCCCCCAACCAGGGCTCTAGGAACATCTGGGAGCCACAGTGTGAGATTGGTTGAGACATGGGATGAGAGTTGGGTTCATCTTTCCTTAACAGCTCCATGACACCCTTGAGTTTTACATTTCTCGTCTGAAAACTGGGGCTTAAAATAGTTATTTCAAAACCAGCTGTGGAGGTGCAAGCTTGTGATCTCAGCCCTTAGGAGGTGGAGACAGGAGGATCCAGAGGTCAAGGATGTCTTCAGCCACGTAGTGAGTTTGGAGCTAACTTGGGCTAGAGATCTTGTCTCTGAACCAATGACTACCTGTTGCCAATGCCAATTAAATAGCCGGTGTGCACAGTCCAGAACTGGCTTGGGGTGGGGAGCAGGGCTCCTTCTAAGACCTTGCAGGGAGACTGGCCTCCAGCTTCAGCCACACCCCCAAATAAAGCAGCTCTGGAGGTGGAGGAGGTTGGGTTTCCCGAAGCTCACTGGCCTCTTCTCTTTCCTGAGGTGGTCTACCTCACATGGACAGGAGAGGGGATACAAGATGGTAGAGGGAACAGGCCTCTACCTGGCTCTGGGACTAAAGGCTGCCACAGCAACCCACTGCACACACACTCCCTGGATCCCAGTCTCTCCTCCCCTCTCCCCTCCTCCTGTCCTCCATGTTTGGAGGTGTTCCTTGGGCCCTAATTTCATTCTTGGGGCAACCTGAGCTCTCAGGGATGAGGCCTAGGTTGCCTCCAAGACCCCCTGAGGCACTGCCTCAACCCAGAGTGCTGCTTACAAGGCCTCCCCAGTGAGAACTTTACTCCGAGGAATTTTGGCTTCACATAACTCCCTGTGAAGGTCACCAAGGCCATTCCTTCCTCACTTTCCTTTCTCTGAGCTTCACTGTCTCTAATGATTACTCAAAACCCACCCACTCTCCATTCAAAACACACACACACACACACACACACACACACACACACACACACACACA